>JANHFM010001928.1:23276-33801 GCA_032468115.1 Grayia smithii
ACATGGAAAGTGTTTTGTCACTGAAAAACATTGAGGTAAACCAGGAATTCATTATTTTAAAAGCTGCGCTTGTTTGTTAATGTTGATGTGCATATTTTGTTCAAACATCTTCATCCTACTACTATAGAATCAACAAAGGTGGGCCTTTATTTCAGCAAAATTGATGAGTTGGTTTTCTGTTAACACTCCCTTTTAAATAAAAAGCAATGCAACAATGAAAGAAACAAGACCAAAAAGTGATAAGAGTTTCTTGAGAAAGATTAAAATAATATGTGCAGTAAAAATTAAACTTTTCTTTCCTCCTTTTTTTCAATGCTAGTTTACCTGGCCAGAATTCTTGGCATCTAGTGAGGTAAATGTGGAAGATTTTTGGTCAACCATGGAAACAGAAGTCATAGAGCAAGTGGCCTTTCCCTCCAGTATACCTATCACAAAGTTTGATGCCTCCATCATAGCTCCCTTCTTTCCACCACTAATGAGGAGCACCATAGTAGTCAACACAGAAAGGGAGAAGAATCTTGAATCGCATGTAATCCCAGGTGGCAATCAAAATTCTTGTCTTGTTTACCTTTTTAAGCAGTAGTTTTAATGTTATCCAAAGTGGCACTAAGATTAAAAACTCAGTTTGCTTTGCTGTAAAGGAGATTGTGCCATCTTAGATTGCACACTAGCCCCAGATATGCATGTACTGGGCTGCATAGGGATAAATATGTAATGTTACCTTTTCCCTGTGGAATATCGGTGTAGGTACAGCTTTTAAAGCAACGCTTTCATGATCATAATAGTGCTTCCAGTGTTTATATTAGAAGCGGTTTTATTTCTGTGAATTCTGATTGATGAACATGACATAGATATGGCCTTCAGATTAAGACTGTGTCCTCCCTTGTGGAGATGCTGCTGATCTGGGTGCGTGCAATTACTGAGAACTGTATCTTGCTTTTTCAGGTAATACAAGTGTTCTAGTGAGGCTGATTCAGGATGACATTTTTAAAGTGGAACAGATTGGTTCCTACAGTGAGGAAGAACTGCAGAATTTCTTGACACAATGCAGCATTCCTTGGGAGGAGGGGGACTCCAAGGTAATTACAATGTTCATCAAGCATAGAGCCATGCTTCTCTTTTGAAGGAAGCACTACTTCTGTCCAGTGCCTAAATAATGTAATGTCCCTCTTTCTATAATAACAGCAATAACACTTAGACTTATATACTGCTTCACAGTGCTTTACAGCCTTCTCTGAGCAGTTTACAATGTCAGCATATTGCTCCCAACAATCTGGGTCCTCATTTTAACCGCCCTTGGAAGGATGGAAGGTTGAGTCAACCTTGAGCCCTATCAGGATCAGACTCCAGGATGTGGGCAGAGTCACCTGCAATACTGTATTCTAATTACTGTGCCACCATGGGTCCTTTCTATATTTATTAAATCTGTAAAATTAAATTATTTTAATTTCACAAATGATTAATAATGATGATGTGCATTTCGCCATAAAGCTACCCAATATTTTGGGGCATTCTGAAGCAAAATAAGGCCTGTGGGTCACTGCTTACTCACCTCTGCTAGATGACCTGCAGTTGTGCCACATTTTGTCTTCCTAACCTGCCTGTCTCTATCCTCCTTGACTCTGCATGCTGCTGGCTATTTATAAGCTAAGACTGTTTGACAAATTCAGCTGTCTTTTTTTCTTGTCGTTTCTTAGGAGCAGCTTTGTCTTTCTCTTCTGGCTCTTTATGATTTTGTACAGAATGGGACACAAATCAGTCAGCCTCCAGCATTCCTAACAGGAGGAAAAATCTACAAAGTGTGTCCACATCAGGTGAGGCTGACAAAAAAATTGATAGTAATACGTAAGGATGTTCGTAATGAAAATGGTCACTGTGAATATTCCAAGAGTGGAAACAAACCCATGTATTTTAGAGGTTTTATTAAGAACATGAAGTCAAACCCACTGTTCGGTTGGGAACATGGAAGAATGTTTGAAGAGGTTTTGTTTTGAGTGTTCCAGCTGTTCTTTAATCCTGAGATGTTTTGTGACTCATGATGTGGCTGTTTTTTCCCCCAGTCTGGTCAGTGCAACAGCAGGAACCAGTCATGTCACTGTTGCTGTTGGTTTAGACTTGATTAATTGGAGTGGCATTTTAGATAAAGTATAAACCAGAAAAATGGAACAGTTCACACAGCCAGGCAGAATGATAATCACAACTGCGTAACTGCTATTCTGCCCTACAGTCATTGTGGCATTTTAATATGTTAGAGTTAATAGGGATAGATGGGTAGGTTCACAAAATTTATTTTGTGGGTAGGTAATACAAAGGGATATTTCACATCCTTGCTTCATACATATGTTGCTAACATATATCAGGAAGAATGCCAATTGCTTCCTTGGGTTTGGGCCTAACAAGAAGGCTGCAAGAAAAAGAAAAATAATTGGTTAATGGTTTTTTTAAACAATCAGTTTTTAAGAATAAGTGTTTACATTAGTAAATACTTGTAGGAGAGAGATGATAATGGAAAGGCATGTTCAGTTTAATTGCTGTTTATCTTGTAAAGAAATTGCAAGATTGCACATCTGTTTTCTCATTGTTTCTTTGGGGATTTCTTTGAAGGTTTTCAATTTTCTTAAAAAGGTTTCCTTGATCACATTTTCTGTGATTTGGTAGGTAATTTTCATTCACTATGAGCTACTACCACCCTTCTTTTTTGACCCTAAAATATAAAACAAAGTAATAGCAACTGCTGCTCTCAAGGTCCCAGTGTTTTCTGTGCTCAAAAAGAAAAAAAGAGAGAGAAACAAATACCTTGGAAGCCACTTGAGTTTTAGTTAAATGAAACAAAATCAATTTCACATGTTTTAATGTTGAATGGGGTTGTTTTAATCTGAATTTGAAACAAATCACATTTTCTACTTAGTGCCCATCTCTTACTACTATGTCATTCCAGAATAGGTATGGATGATTCCTATAGTAGAAAATGTACTTTTAAGGATGGTGAAACAGGCATGGACACATACTTTTGTGTTGTTCCAGGAGTGAACAGTGCTACAAGTAAGCAAAATAACTAAGTCTGAAGAGAAGGGAAAAGAAAAAAGAAAATTAACTAAATCTAGTTTAAAACTGACATCATTGTATTGTCATTCCACCATTCTATCCTTGCTCCCATCACATCCTTCTACCTGAATATATAAAAGCATAAAAGTATAAAATATGAATGTATTTTAATAAATCATATATTTTCTGTTTTAGCCAACTACATTAGCGTAATAATGGATCACATAAGATGCCTTTTTTCTTCTCTTCTATCCCTATTTGATATTAATAGTATTTTGATATAATTTGATGCTTGTCTAGAAAAACATTATTTGCAAGTTGTGTTAGTATAGTTTTTACAGAGTGTAAAGGAATAAGCTTCTATGTGATGAAAATTACATTGAGTGTTCTAAAGTTTGAATTACAAGTGTAAATTACCAGGATTACCTTCAGAAACTGAGTGAGTGTCCCCAGGTTCTTTTCTTGTTCTATCATCTTTCTTCCTCTTTTTTCTTTACAGGTTGTGTGTGGTTCAAAGTATATTGTCAGAGGGGAAAGTCCACGAGACCATGTGGATCTACTAACTTCCTCACGTCACTGGCCACCAGTCTATGTAGTAGATATGGCCACTTCCGTAGCATTGTGTGCGGATATCTGTTATCCTGACTTGACTGCTCAGATGTGGGGAAGAAACCAGGGTTGCTTCTCTGATCCTATGGAGCCTTTAAGGGTTAGTTGCCATGTATTTCTTTGAAGATTAATCTCCTTACCGATAACTTGATATATCTGGAATAGTTATCATTCATAGTTTTTCTGTTTCTTTCACAAAATCATAGCTTAATTAAATCTGTTGATTACTTTGATAATAATTCTCTAAATGATATTCTCTAAAAGTTATGCTGTTAGATGATCTATGTAGCTCCTTCGACAGTACCTATTCCCATTTATTTAGAATACAGTATTGGAATAAGCAAGGATTTTATCTATTGTCTGCCTCTTAAATTCATTTTTTAAATCAGCTGAAGCGTGAAAAACATGTCACCTTTCCTGACACCAAGAAAGGATCTGTATTGATCCTCAAAATTTAATATATTGATAAGAATGAGAAAGACAGGCTGATGTGTTTTCCTTAATCACTTATCATGAAGGAATATTTTTAGGGAATATCATTACAGTGCCTTCTTCTTCCATCTGAAAATTTGGGGTCACTGCCCCTTTCTTTTTCAATGTACTTTGCAAAAAAAGCTATATAAATATAATTCCAAGTTTTAAAAATTACATTATTTAATTCATATATTCAAGAAGTGTATTTGTGTCATCATCATTTGTTGTTGACTGCTTGGTCAAAATATCCTCCTTAGGAATGGTCAGTTTCTCTTCGAATTTTATAGAAGCACGCATGGTATGAGAATGTACAGGTTATTCAAAGAGCTTTCAGCCAACCAGTTTTGAACTTGAGTTCAAATCTGTTGTGTTCTCTATTGGATTATTTTGAATTATGTTCATATTTTTTCTTATTGCTAAGCCAACTTTGAAGATTATAAATACAATTTTCTAATGCATACATCACTTTTGTCTTGCTTTTTTTCCCTCCGTCAGTATGTGTCCTGCCCAGAACTCCTTGACAGGCACTACAGTGTGGATACAACCACTGATGAACATTCTGTTGAGCATCCAATCACTAAATCAACATCTCGCTTTGTAGTTCACACTGGGACAGAACAGAAGACTCAAAGTGATCCACTGGCTCGACACCGTTCCCTCTCTCTGTGCCGGGAATTGGAGCCGTACGGTGCTATCATTACCGCCATCAACGACAGCAAAACCAATAATGTCCGCCAAAACTCTATAGCATTTGACAGTGCAACCCACTATTATCTCTACAATCGTTTGATAGATTTCCTCTCCAGTCGTGAGGTTGTGAACAGGCAGATCCATGAAATCGTTCAAAGCTGCCAACCTGGTGAGGTTGTAATCCGGGACAATCTATATCGTCTTGGTGTTGCCCAGATCAAGACAGAAATGGATGAAGATGAGATACAAGAAGAAGAAGGTGTTGTCTAATGTATTGTGAGATAATCATCCCTGAATTATACATAATAGCTAAGCAGTTTGTCACAGAAAATTCCAATCCAGCATAGGACTATGTTAAACTAAGAGTCATGACCTATTGATTGGGCTTCTGATTTGTAGCCAGATTGCTATTGAAGAACAACTTTCTCTTTTCAAGAGGCTGGGTAAACCTAGAAGCAACCCAGGATAATTGTCCGAAGACAGAAGAATTTTCTATTGCTGACGAGAAATAAAATACATATGCAGAACATTGCTTTTTTTAAGGTGTGCATGTTGCTGGAAATGCATAAAAGTGGAGGAAAACAGCATATAACATATAGGACTGCTCCAATATTCTGAAGTGGCCATCATAGATTGAAGAATATTGGAACCTAGATCTTAAATTTCTATTCTGAAAAGACTTGAACTTTGACTTGGCATTGTAGGCTTGAGAATTTATCTGCTTCTTCAGCTTGTTCTTCATCAATCTGAGAAAACCATACATTATTTAATGGTTGAAAGCTAAACTGGCTTGCATATTAAGTTATAAACTGCTAGAAGCATCGTTGCCCTGACTAGCATGGTTATTTCAAAGGTTCTTCAGGGGTTTATATGTTTTGGATAAAGGATGTGGGCTAATGGTCAGGCGGAGATATTCAGGCACTTTACTTTATAATCCAGTTAATGGACTTAATTGATTGTTTATTACTCTGACCACAGATGCTACTAAAGATATTTGTGGAATAATGGTTGGGTTCCATGAATACAATCTGATGTTTTTTCTAATTATTTCTATGGCTAAAATTGTTAGGCATGCAACATAACACTTACCTTTAAGGGCCACTTGGAAACCACTACATACTCCACTATTCCAGTATTATAAATCTGACTTGTATGAGTTCATACTGTCATAGTCAATTAATATATTGTTTTTCCTGTGTAATGTGCTGAGCCATGATGTGTAAGCTCTACACTGTTCACTGATTTGCATTCATTCTTAGCCATCTATAAATCTACAAAGTAAAAAAAAAAAAGATTTCTGCTACCACAGAAATGTGGGGAAACATTTCCTGACTGAGGTAAATTTATCCACTATGTTTTCTTCAGATTTGTGGTGTGGATTTAAAACTCTCTTCTGTGAAGAGTTCTAGTGTGTACTGTGCTGTAAAAAAACAACAAAACAGAAACTTATTAAAGTTCTGAGCAAAACTTATGACTTGCTGTTTAAAATGCTAATTTATGAAATACAGTTTTTAAGTCAGTGGTAAACTTTAATAAATTATCTCTTCCTGTGTTGGAGAGTAAAACTATTTGGACAAATGAGTTTTCCTTATTTTGTAGCTTCAGGAGTTTGAAAGGTATGGGGAAAGACGTCTCATTCTGGATGCCACAGAATCCATATGGTGGAAGTGTTTCTTTATCAAATGTTTGCATGGAAAAGATTAATTTTAGATGCGTTGAAACAGTATTAATATTTTATTGTCTTTGAAAACAACCCTACAGAATCCATTGGTGCGGAATTTAAATTGTTTTCATTATAACACTTAACAATTGGGTAATTTGAGCCAGCATAAATGCATGTTTTTTTCCCTTAACTTTATAATCTGAGCTCATTTAGATGTTATGAAAGATAAAAACAGAATATGAATGATTTGTATCAATTTTTAGTATTCAATTAGATTTTGCAAATCTCATTTATTATGACAGGTTAATACACTCCACAAATGATATGCAGATTTAGTTTCGCAGGCCATGCATACTGCTTATGCTTCTATTTTTTCTCTCATTCAAAAAATTAAATGTGTTTTTAATCTACAGTTTTGTTTTATTGTGTCTATCTGAAATAGTATTATTAATTTCAGTGGTTTCTAAACTAAAGGAACCATTTTCTGAGTTTCACCTATTAATCATTCCACTCTTGTAGTACTGAACTATTTCCCTTTTCACTGCTTAAACAGCAGAGGGGGCTATACCGGTGCTTCAACATTTAGGCTAGAATAATACTTTCTATATGCGCGGTTATTTATTTAAAGTAATTGTATGCTCATGTTATATAAAGTAACTGGGTGACTAACAGGTAAATAAATAACAATACAAAATTTTCTCATATCACCAAACATCATAAAAGTTCCATTACAAAACTAAAAAATTCTCTCTTTCCCCTCTTCCCCAGCTCTTAATAGCCATATTAAACAGTTATATTATACAAGAGTTCATAGAATCAGACAATTAAGTTGCTGGGCTTTGTTTCTTAACATAATTAACTAAATTAACATAACTAGTGCTGCAATCAATATAATCTGGTGTTAACTATTGGGAATTTGTAAAAATCAGCTTTGTAAAGTCGTATGTTTACACAGGGAAAAAATAAATTGATTTTTTTTTAAAAAAAGGACTCCAAGTTACTTGATCAAATTGATTTATTTTTCATGATAGTTGAATTACAAATAAATTCACATTTATGCAATTGTTACATTAAGATGTTTGAAACAGCAGTTAATTTTTTTAATAATGATCTGGTGAGCACTAGTAATCTCTGTTAGCTGGAGTTTCGTGCAGTTAAAAAGACATGTTCCCTGTGTAACTCTTATCAATGGATTTTGTAATTTACATAAGACAATTGTGGCTAAGCATCATGAATATTCTCCTTCATTTGTGTGAGCTTCAGCGGTGACTGCTTAGCAAAGTGAATAATCTTTTACATAAAACCTGTGTAAAAATTATTATTCAACAGTGGGTAAATCGTTCCAGTTATTTGGAGCTGTTGGGGTATACTGCAAGTTTAAAGCCTTCACTGTGGGAAATAAACAGGATTGTGCTAGCTGAAAGAGGTTGCAGTATAGGAAAAGCTCTTTTTAAATAGATGAAGAATGCATGAGCTTTGTAAACAATTTACAAAAACAAATTGTAAACAATTTTATGAACTTCATAAACAATTGTTCTGCTTTATGGACTTTGTAACTTTGTAAACAATTGTTCTGCTTTATGGACTTTGTAACTTTGTAAACAATTGTTCTGCTTTAACAATTCTAAAGAGTGACGTTTTGCACAGCCTCCTCAAATAGAAGTGCAGCTTAAAGACAGTAAAACATCTGTCCTAGCAACTTGTGCATATGAACTACAATACGTACAATGGCCACAGTGTTTTAAGATATATCATGTGTAATGCATGCTACAAAACAAATACTTGTTAAATGTCCCACACCGATTGCCTATTTGTCCTCTAATAGGATATTTTTAAAACGCTTTATTTATAAAAACAGCTTGGTAAAAATACCTAACCTCAGTAGTTTTATGTAGTTTGCTTCCCCTCTTGAGTTTACAGAATACTATGTAACTACGCTTTTTGTCAGTAATGAAAAGGGCAGATAAATATTAGAAACTAAAAGATCAGTTTAATCACAGAATAAGGAATGATAGTAATAAAATCCTACGTAATAATAAAAGAGTATATATCTATAAAATACGCTAGAAAGCCTGGCTCAAATAATATTAGAATTTTGCCATGTAAGCTTCTGATCCTGCTGAGCTCTTTAAAACTAGCACATTAAATGGTATTCAGAAATGGAATGGTAGTTCAGTAGCTCATCAAAGTGGCAAAATGATTCTTATGACACCTTCCAGTTCATAACTTAGCAGCTGTGTTGTGTAACTGAGGTTCCAATTAAGACTTCAAAAGCTGCCTACTGACTAATATGTTACACTAATCTAATAGAATGTAGCTACATCATCTTAACTCAAAAGTGTACACTTCTGTTGTTTCACTAAGCTACAATTTCAGGTACTGCTACTCTTTCTTTTACTGCACTCACATTACGCTAATTCAGTATTATGTGAAGGATTACATCCTCCTTACACCTGGTGGGAGGACTGAGTGGCAACATCTTCCCATCAGATAAGATGTCCATCAAGAGATGGGCAGTATTTTCCAGACTACGCTAGTAGTCAAGCTAGTATGGTAATATATGCGTTAAACTCTAGAAAAATTGATAAAATAGAAACTAGAGGAAAAGTAGTTTCCATTTTACCAATTCTAAAGTTTAATGCATATGTACAATACTAGCTTAATTTCAAAATTTCCCAGAACTTTATTCTGGTGTTCAATCTCATTTTTAAATGTACCTCTTAAACCTCAGTGCCCCCTATTGTTGCAGACGTAGTTGTTTTTATTATGAGTTTAGGCTAGGCAAAAGAGGAGTGAAAAATGAGGTGATAATAGAGTGAGGAACAGTAAGCCCTCTACTGAATAATAAGTCCTTGCCTTACACTCGGCAATATAAATCCTTGGCCATTGCACATGATTCATTCAATAGAGTAATTGCTAGTGGTTTTGGGTTGTTTTTTTTTGCATACCAGGTATGGGTAATCCCAAAAAGATTAGAAAGATCAAGAACATTAATTCTACTTCATCAAATTCTTGGTATTTTATTTCTAACCTGAAAACAACAGTGGTTTGGTTGTTTTTTTTTAACCAAGAAGGACTGCTAACTCATGAGAAAAATTAACTCTTGTACCGGCTAGAAATTAATTGTGGACAAAGCCACAGACAAAACGGAGTAATGATGTTTCTTTTATCTTCCTCTGTTTCTTTTCACATAATTCATTTCTGAAATTAAACTTGATCTCAAGGATGAGAGGAGGCCTAGACCCAGCCTAGATTAAATTAGAAATGGCAGTCAGGTGGGATTTTATTTTGTCTTTGTAACACTGTTCAAAATGTTCTTAATAGACACAGGAACAAAATCTGCATTTCTGAAGAAGAAATTACATGTATTTATGGTAGATTAGCTATCTTCCATGTCTGAGATTACATCCCATTCCCAACCACATTAATACAGTTATTTTTTTAATCTTTCAGGGTCAAAAAGATGTGACCTGAAGCAATTTGCACTTATTCTTTATTCCCATCTAATAGATAAACATTGAAAATCAGTAAATTTAAAGGTAACGATCTTAATACATTCATTTGGAAATAAGTTTGATTTCATTTAATAGTCTTTGATTTGAAATAAACATGTAAAATTATATTATAAAGTATTCATTAATAACAAATGAACGTATATCTAAATCTAATCTTAGCTAACAGACTGGTTTTTACTGAAAATCATAGTACAGGTAGTCTTTGACTTACAACCATTCAAAGTTACAATGGCACTGAAAAAAGTGATTTATTATCATTTTTCACCCTTATGACCATTACTGCATCCCCATGGCCACGTGATTTACATTCGGATGCTTGACAACTGGTTCATATTTATAACGGTTGCAGTGTTCTGGGGTCATGAGATCCCCTTTTGCGACCTTCTGACAAGCAAAGCAAAGAGTGGGAAATCCAGATTCACTTAACAACCAGGTTACTAATTTAACAACTGCAGTGATTCGCTTAGCAAATGTGGCAAGAAACGTCATAAAATGGGGCAAAGCTCACTTAACAAATTTCTCACTTAGC
>JANHFM010001928.1:66864-81449 GCA_032468115.1 Grayia smithii
TTCCTCCCCCCCACCCCCGATTTTCCCCCCTCCCACCGGGCTCCAGACACCGCCACCAACCAGGCGGCGCCAACTGCGCAGGCGCGCAAGCAGGGAGACGAGGCCGAAAGCGAGCGCCTGCAAGGCTTAGCAACGCGCTTCTGCGCGTGCGCTGCCCGAGCAACACCCCCCCAAAAAAAGGCAGCCGAACGGTCCGTACTGCGCAGGCGTAAGAACAGGCAAACTAGGGAAAGGGAGGTGGAAGGAGTGCAGAGTCGCGACTTGCTAAGCCAACCTGGAGGCCGGGTGCTTTGGCGCACGCGCGGTGCTTTCCTCAGTTTCGTCGCAACTCCTTGAAGCAGGCGCAAAATGGACTTCTTTCCTATCTCTATGGGCCGAGTACTTCTTTCCACGCTTGCGCGGAGGTTCTTCTCAGCCCCCTTCACACTTAGCAGGCAAGTAAGCGGGCTGTGTCACGCATGCTCAGAGCGTCTGTCCAAAATTATTCGTTTAAAGCGCAAAGCTGTCTGTCTGTCTGCTCTCTCTAGTTGTCTTTCCTTATTATCATTCTCTTTAAAAAAATTCCCCTTCACATGTCTCTTTCCTATTCCCCAGTAGCTGCATTTATCCAATAGCTTTAAATTGATGCCTGGATATATTTTTAAAAAATATTTTCTCCATTTGCACCATCTTCAACTAAGTTCAGTGTTTCTAAACATTGGCAGCTTAAAAATGTGTGGACTCCAACTCCCAGAATTCCCAAGTCATTCATTATCTATGCTGGTTGGGGAATTCTGGGAGTTGAAATCCACGTTTCTTCACATTCTTAAGGTTGAGCCAACAAGCTTAGTTTGCACCAAGCCAAGGACAAAACTCCTAACCAATAATAAACTGGTTATTGAATGGATTCAGAATAACTCCCAAGGTATTACATACTTTCAAGATTTTTCAAAGACTCTCATATCAGCCCAGGCTACCATAGCTTGTTTAACAAACTTAGAACAAGCTAACCCGGCTGAGCAGTTACGTGTTAATACAGTACAACCATACTCTAACTATGGGATTTCTGTGGATTTATTTCACTCAATTTTCAAACCTATTGAATAACCCAGTGTTTCTCAATTTTGGGAACATTAAGTTGTGCAGACTTAACTCCCAGAACTCAAAGAATTAAGATGGGATCCCAGAATCCCATGCTAGCTAAGGAATTCTGGGAGTTGAAAGTGCATTCTTGGAGGGAGATTGACAGTTCAAATGTGTGAAAATAAATAAATGCATACATGCATGTAACAATAAGAGAGTTGGAAGGGACCTTGGAGGTCATCTAGTCCAACCCCCTGCTCATGCAGGAGACCTGTATTAGAGATTCGAACCGCTGAACTGCTGACCTTTCTGATTGACAAGCTCAGTGTCTTAGCCACTGAGCCACCTAGTAGTTGCTTTGACTCTTTGTTTTAGTCATTCTGATCTCTTGGAAACTTTTGAATAATTTAAACTGTAAATAAATTATTCAGAAATAAATAGCCAATGATAATAATCTGGACTACTGTATCTACAAGAAGCACTTGACAATATCCAGATTCATGTGTGATACTGCTAATAACATAGTACTTTTACACTGTAACACTGATCAGCATTGATATGCTCTATTAAACCTTCTGGATTAGAAAAAGGATACTTCTGAATTTCAGTTCACTAGCAATGGAGGAAATATTTGCCCAGAAGACCACTGAAACAAACTGGGTTTTCCTGCGCAGAAAGGGGTGATTAACTATGATTCAGGACATCAACTCTATTAGACTCATCCAATCTCTGACCAGCCACAATTCTTAGTTTGGATTTACTAAAAGCTTAAAACAAGACAAAGGGCAGAAATTATAGTGTTCTTAGCATCCCTTTCTAGATGAACATTCTTAACAAGCCTGGGCCGAGTTGAAGACACTGGAGACAGAACGAAATCCTTATTGATTTATTTTAATCCAGGGTTGATTTGAATTGATGACATAGATTTGATTAACATTGTATGTAAGAACAGGGTTGAGAAGAGGTTGTTATGGAGGAGTGATGAAAGGAAGGGCTTCAAAATGTTTTTGCTTTTTTTGTAGGGCAGAAATTTTATTATCACAACACTAACCTTGTTCTTTCTTCTTCCATTGTGGGTCATATTTTCATTGTGATGCTAGCTTTTAAACTCCTATTGAGTAGCAGTTTTGGCTTAAAGGTGGGATAGAAAGTCACCAAATCCAGACAGCAATATACAGATTATTTAACAGATTAACAGAGTTGGAAGGGACCTTATAGGTCATCTAGTCCAATCACACACACACACACACACACACACACACATTCAAGCAGGAGACCCTACACCATTTCTGCCAAATGAAAGTCCAATCTCTTCTTGAACGTCTCAAGTGATGAAGCTTCCACAACTTCTGAAGGCAACTTCTCTGTTCCACCGGTTGACTGTTCTCACTGTCAGAAAGTTCCTCTTTATTTCTAGGTTGAATCTCTCCTTGATCAGTTTCCATCCATTGTTCCTTGTCTGGCCTTCAGGTGCTTTGGAAAATAGGTTGACCTCCTCCCTCTCTATGACAGCCCCTCAATTATTGGAACACTCTATCATGTAACCCCTGGTCCTTCTCTTCACTAGACTAGCCATGTTCAATTTCTGCAACCGTTCTTCATATGTTTTAGCTTCCAGTTCCCTAATCATCTTTTTTGCTCTTCTCTGCACTCTTTCTAGGGTCTCAATATGTTTTTTATAGCGTGGTGACCAAAACTGAATGCAGTATTCTAGGTGTGGTCTTACTAAGGCTTTATAGAGTAGTATTAGTACTCATGTGATCTTGATTGAATCCCTCTGTTAGTGCAATTTAGCATTGCATTGGCTTTTTTGGCTGCCACTGCACACTGCTACCTCATATTTAATTGGCTATCCACTAAGACTCCAAGATTCCTCTCACTGCTATTAAGCCTGGTTTCACCCAATCTATATGTGTAAGTGTAAGACTTTATTTTTCTCTACATTGAATTTCATTTTGTTAGATACCAAAATCAATTTGCTATATTTGGAAAGGGTTATTAATGGTTAAGAACATCTTTGGACAGCAATAGGGCAACAAGTAAATAAGCTTCAAGATTTAAAGAAAACAATCTAATGAAACATGATTTTAAAAGAGTTATAGCAAAAGGGAACATGGATGTTTATGTTCATGAGTATTAGTGTAACATATCAAACCACTTCATGTAGACACAGAAATTTGGTGTCGGGGAGGATAATATTTGATTTAACAAATATCAAATAACAAATCTGAACTCAAATAGATCAGGTTTGTGTTTGTGTTTGGGTACATGTGTACATTGCGTGTAAACTTTTATCAGCACTGAAGTTGCTTACTAGGAAATATCAGACTCTTATAAGTAGAGGAATTGGTTGCAGGAACATTCCTAGAAAATGCTACCTAACTTTTCCCATCATCCATCAATTCAATTTGTGCATTTATTCTGAAGTAATGCTTACTAGAACCTTTTGTCAATTTAGAGATTTTGTACACCAGTTTAGGATTATAGAGGTACACACAAAAAACTTTTTGGTGACAATCCCTCTAGTGAATTCAGTAGCAGTTGTAGACTGGTACAAATTTTTGCTTCTGGGGCTTGAGGTAAGGCTTCCTACTGGCTTTTTTCTCCTCCCCAAATCAACTGAATGGCAACAGGGTATCTCTACAAAGCAGCCATCATTTCATCACAACATTTCAAAAATGTTATGGAGTTAGGTTATGATGATGGAGTAAGATGGGAATGTAAAAGAGTAGGTGGGTAGGTAGCTGGTACTGACTGCAGAGCCAGACAGTTTTAATGCTGTCTTTGAATTTCTCCTGCCAGCATGTACGCTGATATGGGAACAACATATCTTTTTCCATCCTTCAGCTTTCTCCATCCATCTGTCTATCAAAACTATTCTCATTACAGATTAATCAATAGTAATAGCCAATAGAGCTTATCTGAAGAGGAAGGAAAGATGGGTTGTGAGGTGTGAGCTGGGCTGCCTTTTCAATATCTAGTTCCATAATTTTGACTTACACTGAAGTAAGTGTTCAGATAGTCTCATTAAAATGAAGGTCTTTGCATGGTTTGTTTAAAAAAGAAAAGGCACACAATAAACCACGATTCCCCTTTCCTATCTTTGATATTAAAGGGTGAAAGCTCTGAAATTTTGGGTTACAGCACTGAACAGAGGAACAAAACGTTTAAACATTATTTCTTTTTAAAAAGTAGCCCATTTGTCAACTCTGTTTTTGACTTTCAAAGCTTGCTTGCTGCCAAAGTGTCCTCTGGGAATGTGTAAAATTTGGGGAAAATTAGAGCAACAGAGGGAATATGTTTAAACTGTACAACAAAACTAGCTAGGCATGAAGGAAGTGCCATCTCTTCCTTACTTGGAATTGGGTGATTAACTTCTGAGTTTTCATCTTCTCCTCACAGGTCTGAGGAAACAAGCTGCCTAGAAAATGGCCAGCACCTGTGCTGATGTCGGCCTGTCTCTTTAAGCCCTCTCCCCAGCCAGACCAGCAACCTTGATTATAAAAGCTGTGCTGAGAGACAGCTCAGAGTGAAGTATCTGGGCAAGAGAGAATAAGCTTCTGTTTGTGTGTGGGGAAGTAAAGCAGCCAGAGAGGTATAATTTTCTTTAGCAATATTCAGAAGGAATAGGAATAGTAGTTCTCAGAAGGAATAGTAGTTGCTATAGGAATAGAAGTGGGGAAGAGTGGAGTAGGGTTGAGTAGTAGTACATCATAGCTTATGAATGCTTTTGTGTGTTGGACCTATGTTGTTGGCTTGTTTGGAGCCCACTAAATGGATATACTGAAAAAAAACCCATGACAAAAGGGGGGAAAGCAGGGTAGGATATCTGTAAAAAAAAAGTGGGATAGCTAACTTAGGGTGGCAACCACACAAATGGAGATGGCTTAAACCCAAGGAATTCATTAAACACTCCATGAAAAGAAAACCTTAGATAGAAAAGGAACAGAGTTTGGCTCTCACAGAAGTCAAGAGTTTACAGGAAATTACCAAGAATCCTGGCTGTAGAAACAACCTCTTAACCAGAATTTACACCACAGAAACACATGGGGAAGAGGTAGAAGGGATAGATTCTCCCTTAGAAAAAACTACTAGACCTATGGTATCCACTGCCTGTAGTTAAACCAAAGAAGATAGACCAGCCAGAAAAGGAGCTGGACTCAGATACTTGGGCCAACACCTCAGAAATATTAAAGCAACAGCAAAATGAAAGGCTTCAACTAAAAAGAAAAAAAAAGAGCAGGGTGGGAGGCAGAAAGTAAAGATAAGCTAAGGTGGGAAAAGAGTGAATGAGGCAAGAAGAGATGAAGGGGCTGATAGACTTAAAGGAGCGCTCAGTAGCAAAAGAAAATGCTTTGACTAATTAAAGAGAAAGAATGCCTTTGGAGGGAGGCAAGGAGTAAAGAGATTCTAGAATAATAAAAGAGTGAACAAGAGATAAGAGGAATTGAGGGGGGCTGATAGACTTAAAGTGCATCAACTAATTTATAAAAGCCAGCTGGGTGATCTTGAGCCAGTCACTCTCAGCCCAACTCCCTTCAAAGGGTGGTTGTTGTAAGGAAAATAGGAGGGAAGGTGTGTTGGATATGTTCGCTACCCTGAATTTTTTGTGAAAATAGGGCAGAATACAAATAAAAAAATTTCCAAGTTGATAAAGAATACAGAGAAGCTCATTTTATCATGTTTGAAAGCCTTGCTACCTCTTGTAAATTCCCTGAGGGTGAATGGCTGACTGGAATACTCCATGTTTAACTGGAAAGCTTTTGAGAGCTTGTAGTAGTCTTCCACCAAGACAAATAGACTACTCCCATATTCAAAAGTTAATCCTATATAGGCATGATATTGTTCCCTACACCTATAGACAAAAGTTTAGGAGCTACACAAAAGGTTAGGAGCTACACATATAACAAACAAGGGATTCATGAATTATGGGCAAAATTGGAAGACATAAGTAGGAAATGGTGATAGAAAGTAGGAAAAGTAGGAAAGCAGGAAAGTAGGAAAGCAGGAAAAAGTGATAGAAGTAATTATGGAAGAGTTTCTACCCTTACCAAAGTGAAGTTTTGAGTGCAAGAACACAGCCAGTAATGGATCAAAGGGCAGTAAACCTGGCACATTTTAAACATAACATAGTACTTGATACTAACGCATGAAAATTGCAAAAATCAGTGGCAGCATAGCAAAATCAAATGTGCAACACTTGTCTCTATTATCTAAACCCAATTACTCTTATATTCAATTATATTACTAGTTTTTAGTTATGGTTGTTTACCACTGATGCAACCCTATTGATATAAAACCAATTTTCAGTTTCTTCAAAGTATGAAAGAAAAATCTCTTGTCAATTCTAATTGCTGAGTTAAACAAAGTTTTGCATGGAGTTTCAGAACATTGCCAAGATGGATCCTGGCCTACTTCCTTCATATTTTCAGAGACAACTGGCCCCTGGCTTTACCACATCATTGTGTTGCATAATAGTGACCTTCAGTTATACTTTGATGCATATTGTTTTTTTCTTCCACCAAGCATGAGAATGAAACTTCTTCCTCTTGACTTTTGGAAAGTAAAAGAACAGTCAACTTTTTGTACAGTGTGAACTTTTCCAGTTTTAACCCCATTGTGGCTGTAAACTTTTGATGCTGCCAATTCACTCTCCCCTTCCCTTTAGTTAAAATATTTACCAGAAAAAGCAGACTGACAATCATAGTACAAGTTAGTTGTACCATTTATGGTGGCGTGAGAAACCTCCGGTGGTTAAAGCTTGAGAAAAGATTACAGACATGCTTTGGTCATGTAACATGTTTCTAAAATTTATCCTTACTTTAAAATATTTTGATCAAATCTTTATTTAGATGCTGAAGGACTGATGAAGTATACTTAAAAATCAATTATGAACTAAAAATTAAAATTGATACTTCTTGGTGGAGAAAAACTTTCCTCACTTCCAAATGGAATAACACGTTACTGGTTTTCTGAGCAGAAAATAGTCCTTTTTCCTAACTGAATGGCTTCAGCTTCTATGTTTAATTTGTTAGTATCTTAGTCAAACAATTATCACTTGAAATTACAAAAACAAAACACAAATACACAATTCCAAAACTTATTTTTTCCAAAACAGGCATTGTATATAAACAAAGTGAACATTACACTTGAATATTCAACATGTTAGTAAATATATTCAAAAAAGAATGAAGAAAATGATCAAAGTTTTAAAAGTAAAACTGTAGCTGTTAATGCAATATTGGATGTATCCAACTGGTAAGCATATCAATAAAAGCAACAGATTTGGCTGACCATATAGTTTCCTTCAACAGAAATTTTAAAAACATGTTTTTATCCTTTATCCTTTTGCAGTGCATGTAAAAACACCAACAAACTGTTACTTTTCTAACCCAGATTTCCTCATTTGGAAGAAGTAATGTTCCAGGTTGCAGTCTAATATCTCTCTAGAGAGATTAGGTTGCAACTTCCATCACAATAACCAACATAGCAAATGGCCTTAAGGCTGAAGGGGGTTGAAGAGAGTTGTAATCCATTATAGGTTGGTTGGTTGGTTGGTTACAACTAGAAAAAGTTGCTGTTCTTCCCAGTTACTACAGTTTAATGTGTAAATAGAATGAACAAGAAGACCTACCTTGCCAGATAGCTGCTGCTATCAGAACCAAAAGAGGCCCCATTTGCCCTGGAGTGAAGGTATCCCACCCAGCACAAGTCAGGTGTGGTGTGCTAGGAGAATAGCGCCAGTGCCTTGGCTCAGGGAATCTTACTGGAAAACAAAGGATGAGGCAACAAAGGCTCCTAATTCTTCGGTTGTGTATTCTTTGTGCCTGGTTGCTTGTTGGAGGAAGATACTTCTCGTTTTCTGAAAAAGACCACAAGTTAGGAAATTTCTAGCTCCAAAAAAAGAACAAGCAAGAAAGAATGTGTCATGAACACTTGGTTGAAGGGAGGAGAGAGGAGGTACAGCTCAAGGAGGTCCCATTTAAAATACTCTTTTAAAGACTGATTCAATCATGTTCCAATAGTACTGGCTTGTATTTGCAATCAGAAAAGATAATTTGTGAATGGCACCTCCTTTTCAGGCACTCGCCTAGAGACAATATGCAGCTGAGGGGGAGGTCATGTGTTTATCTGTGCAAATTGTGTCTACTTGTCCTGACCTAACCACCATATGTTCAAGAGATTTGAAAGCTCAAGATTCTTCCTACAACTGAATATAGTTGAAGTTTATTGGAGCAATCTGTATTGCTGAGGTTAAATCTTTATTAGGTTCTGATGCATGTGATCTATCATATGAAATATAAAATAGGACATGGCTGCAATGCATGTGAAAATTTGGCAGTGTGGAGGCTGAGGCCAGAGCTAGCAATTGCAGCTTCAGCTCTAGACTAGAAGAGATTATATCATAAGAGAAATTTAGAAATGTACATCTAAAACAATATATTGTCTATGAAAAATCCTTTTTTTATGCTGTGGTACAATCAAGTCGTACTGCTTCAGTGACCCTCATGAGATAGAAAACATGACAGAAAAAGGAGTTCCATAATTTTTCCAAACTTTTTTTTTCTTTTTTTTTTCAACTTCCTAGGAAAGAAAAGAATTGAAGGGTGGAAAACAGTCAAAGCAGATTGCAAACTACTGAGCATTTTGAATATGATGGGGTACAAATACAGTATATAAATTCATACACCACCATCTCTCAATTTTTCTATGGCTATTTCCCCCAAAATGGTTAATATTTCAATGCTATCTTTGGATGTTTTCACTGTCTGGGCAAAGTCAGTGGCACATGGCCTACATTAAGACTACAATTCAGAACATATTCATTAAACTTGCTTAGTTATTTAGGAACAAACAGCTAATGCCAAAAGTAGAGAATACTGCATGAAGTATGGTCCCAAATATTCAGAATAGTGATCCCCCCCAAAAAAAATCATCCCTCAACCTTATATCTTCAGGTATTCTTGCATCATCTTTCAATGAAAAGGGTTGAATCTGCCCTCTCCTTCTTCCTGGGAATCTGAGGAATTTCTAGGAATTATTACATTATTAAAATGACAAAGGTTAATTCGCAGCAGAATGTATACCACATGGTAGCTTGTTTGCTGATACACTGATATAGGTATATTTTGGTAGCAAATACTAGAAGCAAAATAGAGGAAAATAACGTATCTGGGTAAATGTTTACTTGAAATTAAGTGCCACCTATCTCATATATATGCCCAGCTAGAAAAAAGGAGCCAAGGGCCCCCAGTGCACAGAAGAAAAGGTGGAAATTGAGTGGAAAGTTTTGGTTATAACAGACATGGGAACTTCAGTACCAGGGATGCAAGCGGGGTTTGTACAAAACCTCTCTGTGAACCACAGTGAAACCAGACTTTTGGCACTGAGGAGAAATGAGGAGTAGCAACTTTGAGGTTGACCCATGTGGAAAAGCCATCAGGACTGGAACCATCTGTAATTGGATGAATTGCATCCAGGGAAGAAAGATGAAAATAGCCCAAATGGAACAGTTAGAGAGTATGCAGAGATTCATCACTGGGAATGGTAGAGATCTCTATTATGCAAAGAGCTGCTCTGTCATGCATTGTGGACAAATCTCTAAAATCGGCCATATCATCCAAATAGGAAAAAAGAATTTCCTGCTTCTAGCACAGATAAATTCTATGAGCTCTATTTTATAGTTTCGTCCCTTCAGTTTTATGGGTTGGGTAAAACATGAGAAGCATGGCTTGTACAAAAGCTTTACTTGAATCACAGTGAAGCCAGATGTTGCCACTTAATAACAAGGGTTGGTGGTGGTGGCTAAGCTTCCTCCAATACTATCTATAATAGTATTAATCCCAGCTAAGCCATCACTTTTTTTTTCCAGTGGCAGAAAGTAATAGCTATTGTTTGTCTGAAATGATATAGGATCTCCTGCTTGAGCTTGGGGGTGGACTAAAAGATCTCCAAGGTCCCCAAGGTCCTATTTTGTTGTTCTGTTATTCTGTTGAGCTAACTTTGTGATGACTAGGGATGACTACTTCCTGTTGACTGAGATGTCTCCAACTAATACCCCAAGACAATTGGATTGTACCTCTTTTAGCTTTCATGAGTAATGAAGGTTGATGTCAACCCTACCTTATATGATAAGATGAAATGTGAAGTTTGTGGGAAGATTGATCTATGATAATATAGCCTGCTCTGGGCTCACAGAGGATTTATGGCAAACTGTGCTGGTGGGAGTAAAGGCTAAGATGGGGAACAAAGGACATGGAAACATAGGGTATTAATATGCTTTACCTTCCTGGGTGAATTTTTCAGCAGCTGAAAATGGGAAGTAGAGGATGGGAAGCATGATTGTTTATAGTGACCTTGTTTATTTTTTATTTATTTACGATACATATGCTTAGCCAATTTTTTTACAAGTTATGATCTTGCTTTAAAACCAAACCCCTCTTGGCCCTTCCAAAGAGCTGAGAGGTGGAAAAATGGCCATTTGAAAAGGATACTTTCAAGAAGCCAAGGGACTTGCAGTTTGTATGTAGGCACTTATTCTACTAAGAAAATTACACAGATTTTAATTATGGGTATTTGTTCAGAAATGAATAATGTCAGGATATAACTCATATAAATGCATTTTTACATACATTGTACCATTTGAATTTTGTTAGCTATTTAAGCAAAAGTTGTTATGGTTCATCAACAGATGATTCAGGAAAGAACGACTATTTGTTATACAATAGCTTTAGAGTGCTCCACAACTATTCTTCCTTACCACAATCACCCTGTCAGGAAGATTGAGGGGAAAGAGTCACTGGCCCAAAGTCACCTAGAGAAACTTTTTGTGGATGAAGGTGGACTTGAGCCTAGAACTACCCATAGTCATTGTGATACCAATTGTGACATCTGTGGTGAGCCTCCAAACTTTTTAATGATGCTGCGGCCTGCCTGAAGGAAAAGACTGGGAATCATTAGTTTAACTGTGCCTGGGCCATAAATTTTATCATGACTTCTGGGCTTTGAGACCTAATAATATTTGATTACATTGTTATTAGGCACACAATTTTGACAAATGGGATTTGACATGAACTGATGTTCTCACTATGAAATGATCTTGGAAGTATGAAATGTACTCAATATCCACCAAGTAAAAAGAATAAAGAATAAAGAGGTATGAGCTGGGTCAAATCTGGTTGTTTCTTCACAAATCTATATCAGAACAATTCCTCTTCCTTCCTTATTGGACAAGGAATAAATAAACATGCCTGAGAGAATGTACCTCTTTTTATATTAAGGATGTAAATTCATATAGCTGAGACACTCAGAATTCCATTTCCCCCTTTTCATCCATGGTGGAATGGAGGGAGTGACTGTACAATTGAGTGGTGTGTCTTTCAGGTTTTCTGAGATCTAATATTAATGTCAACCTACAGTTTATATTTACAGTATATCTAGCAAGCCAATCTGTTGGGCAGACTAGGGAATTGGTGATTGACTTTTCCTCTGCTTAATTTCAATCCAAAAAGGCCCATAATTGGTGTACTAGCCAGAGATGGGAAAAGACTCCTTGATTTATGACTACCATGTTCTGCAAGATGCCAAATCTAGGAAGACCTCAAATTGTAGATCTGCTTCAAATGTTGTTCCACCCAGAACCAAAGGCAAAGCTGGAGCCTGATTCAAGCAGATCTGTGGGTCAGCTAACACAAACTCTTCCTGCAGAGATTTTAATTGGAACTTATTTTGACCTATCCAAGCTTTTATGATCACCAGGAACAGTGCAACATAGCAATTTCTGTTTAAATAGAATGGTGAAATGTTCTGGGTGTCATCAGCATATTTCACTCTCCAGCAGCATCATGTAGATGTTAAATAACATATGGAAAAGGACATTGGGAAAACCGCATATGTTAACCCTCTTTCCCTGTTCCCACCCCCATTCCCAGAATGAAATTGGCGAGTTAAATAGCAGAGGCACGATCATACACTGTCTCCAAGCCCAACTCTTCCAGGCAGTTAGCAGGAAATCAAAAACTGCTGAGAGGTCTAGGACATGAAGGGCACAATCCAGGGATGACAAAAGTCATTACATAAAGTACTCAATACTGTTTCTGTCCTGTGTTAATGTTTAAATTCTTAACCCAATGGGAGTCCAGCAAATTTGTTTTCACTATGATGCTATGCAGAATAACCTAACACCTTCTCCAAATCTTTGCACAAAATGAGTTATTTTTCTGGAAATAGACATTTGACAATAAATGAAACCTTGCACAGAAAGAAGGTAGATCTTGAGTGCTCATAAGAAATTGTGCCACATGATTTTACTTAATTTCTTTAGGGATGGTATTCTAATGGGAGAGAGCCACTGTGGAGAAGGCTGTTTCTGGTCCTGCCTGATGTACCTCCTTAGGTGATGCGACCTGCAATATTCCTTACCTTCCTGCTTTAGTGGATTGTGTGGATATAACTGGCAAGAGATGGTCGCTCAGATAACTCAGACAGTCCCAAGGCACGAAGGGTTTTAACGGTTATACCAGCACCTTGAATTTCACCTAGAAGCAAATTGGCAGGCAATGCAGCTCCTGTGGGAGAGATGACATGTGCACACCTGGGTCTGCCCATAATCATGTGGGTTGCTGCATTTTGAAGCAGCTTGAGCTTCTAGATTTTTTCCAAGAGTAGTCTCATGTAGACCTTGTTGCAATAATCAAAGACGAGAGGTAACTAGAGTGTGACCATGAGTAGGGATTGTTGGACCAGGAAAGGATGTACAGTAACTGGTGCACAACCTGCAGTTGTGCAAAGGCCCTCCTGGCCTTACTGACACCTGTTCTTCAACCAGGAGTTGTGAATCCAGGAGAAACCACAGATTACGCACTAGGTTTGTTTGGGGCAATGCCACCCCATCCAAGATCAAAGATGGCAATTCTTCCTGGACCAAAGAATCCTAAACCCAGAACCATTTGGTGTTGCCAGGGTTCAGTTTCAGCCTGTTGCTCCTCATCTAGCTCTTATCAGACTCTAAGAACTGTGAGAGGGAGGTCATGGCATTGCTTAACTCACCATGGGCCAAGACATACAGCTGAGTATCATCAGCATATTGATGATATCTCAGTCCATGGATGAACTCACTCAGTGGCTTTATGAAGAGATTAAACAGAAGAAGTGGAGGGAGTACAAAGCCCTGGAGAAACCTGCAAAGCAGCAGACACGGGCTGTACCATTCGCTTCCTAGCAACACCAACTGAGAGTGGCCACAGAGGAGGGTAATAGACCAGGACAAAGCCGCCCACTCCCAACCCTTGAAGCCATTCCAGAAGGATATCATGGTTGAAGGTATTGAGGTCCCTAAGAGGGCATGCATAAGCGCACCAGCCCTCCCTGTCCTATTGTTCCCCATTTATATGTAATCATTCTATGTGTTTATGGCTATGTTATGCCTATTTATATCCTTTTATTTGTGCCAAATTTTTAATGTGTCTATACTGTTACTTGTTTCCTTGTACTTGACAGATAAATAAATGAATAAATAAAATAAAGGCGGCTGAGTGGTCAAGTAGAGTAAGAATGGATGCACTACTTTCATCCAGGTCCTTCCAGAGATCATTAAAAAGTGTAACCGTGCAGTTTCTTTAAAAAAATTTTTTTTAAAAAAACCTTTGTTGTTAAAAAAAAGTTGGACATGGTGGTACTGTCTTGGCGATATCAACACCATACAAAAAGTATCATAAGTCTCTTATATATTCAATATACATTACTACTTACTGATTATATACACATACTTAACCTCTTCTACACACTTACAATTACATAATATATTACATATATTGCATCTTGTTTCAATGTACAGATCCTTGTTCTTATCAGTTCCAGCTTCCATTTCTTATGTCTAACCATTGATAAAATCTATTCCAAATCTCATAGTATTCTGTGTCTCCTATATTTTTCAGTTCTAGCATCAGTCTATCACATTCTGCACAGTCAAGTATTTTCTTTGTTAATTCCTTTTCTTTAGGTATGTTTTCACTCTTCCATTGTTGGGCATAAACTATTCTCGCTGCTGTTATGATATGCAGTATTAAATATGTTAACCCTTTACTTAGACCTTCTTTTAATTCCTAATATGAATAGTTGTAAGTTCCAATCCCTGTTCAGTAATTTCTTCCAACCACATTAGAATCCTTTGCCAGTATTCTTTTGCTTTTCTACATGTCCACCACATGTGGTAGTATGTGCCCAGTACTTGGTTACATTTCCAGCATTTAGGTGATAATAATAATAATAATTTTTATTTTCGGTCACAGACAAAAATACATGTATAGTAAAAGAAAAACATGGGGAAATTGAAATCATAGACAATTGGCCACCAGAAGCCTTGGCTGAGAGGGATTACAGCATTCTCCTCTAATAATTACAGCTCTTAAATTTTTTTTTGAAACCTGAGAAATGATATATGGGGAACCATCCCCTAGACAATATGAGACCAAATTACTAGCCTTGGGTCCAGAGGGGTCTATTTCAAGGAGAGACAGTAATTT
>JANHFM010001928.1:81549-92441 GCA_032468115.1 Grayia smithii
TTCCAATGGTCTTAGGCGACCCCTGTGAAAGGGTCGTTCGACCCCCAAAGGGGTCCCGACCCACAGGTTGAGAACCAGTTCTATTCTATTCTATTCTATTCTATTCTATTCTATTCTATTCTATTCTATTTTGTTGTTCTGTTCTGTTCTATTCTATTCTATTCTATTCTATTCTTTCCAAGTGAATGTGATAAAAAAAGCATTGCAATCATTTTGATTTTAATGGCAGTGTCATGAGTGAGGTTTGGATACCCTTTGAAAAATATTGATTATGAAAACATTTTTGACCGAACCATATTCCAGTACTCTTTGGGTAATAATTGCAGAATTATTCTTGATTTCCAAAAAGGGTGCTGATGTATTTTGGAGGGAAGAAAGGTCATTCCATTTTCTTTAAACTTCCAAAACACTTTGTTGTCCCAAAGGTGCTATTTCAAAAGGCAACTGGATTTTGTTTTTCCTGGAAGATTTTTCACTTCTAACCCAAGAAACTTCTTCAGTTCTAAGTGAATGATGGAGGATGGAAGGATAACATTCTTTGCAGTCATCTCGTCATTAGTACTCTCTCTGAGAGTCATTAAGGTCACATTAACATTTATCTGTGCCTTCCAAGTCACTTGAATAGTGCAAACGGGTGTGGAATCTTTTTAGATCTGCTGAAAGGGATGTGTTGTAAAGGTAAAGGTTACCCTTGCACCAGTGGTGGGTTGCTCCCGGTTCGGCCCGGTTCGTGAGAGCTGATAGTGGTGACGGTGTGATGTCACCGAACTGGTTCTCCGTGGCTGGGAGCTGGGTCCACCTGCCTGCCCATACTTACCTTTCTCCTCTTTTTTTGAGCTGTTTAGCCCAGCTGAGGCACAGCAATCAACTAAAAAGTGTCCATCAGCTGGGCTAAACTGCTCTGCGCATTTGCAGAGCGCTTTTTTTGAGCTGTTTTCCCCCAAAAATATTTAGTGCGCATGCATGGAGCGCCTGTTTGGCGCACACGCGAGTGAAGCGAGCATGCACATACCGATCACGCGCAAAGCGCGTGCATGAAGAGAACTGATGGTAAAAGTAAGTAGAACCCACCCCTGCCTTCCACATATGTGCTAGATGTTCCCGACTCTAGGGGGCGGATTTGGTTAAATTCACTTTTAGACTTTTCCCCAATAGTTCAGGCATTGTTTTTGATGCACCCGAGGATGGGTTTGCTTGCTTGTTAATTTATTATTATTATTAATAATAATAATAACAACAACAATAATAATAATAATGTTATTTGTGGTCACAGACCAAAGTACAAGTATAATAAAAAGAAAAACATGGGGAAAATAAAATCATAGACAATTGGCCACAGAAGCCTTGGCTGAGGGGGATTACAGCGTTCTCCTCTAACAGTTACAGCTCTTTAAAAAATTTAGAAACCTGAGAAGTGATATATGTGGAGCCATCCCCTAGACAATGTGAGACCAAATTACTAGCATTGGGTTCAGAGGGGTCTATTTCAAGGAGAGACAGTAATTTACTTCTGCCTGCATTATACACAGGGCAGTATAAAAGGATGTGCTCCACAGTTTCAACCTCAGCTCTGTCACAGGGGCATAGCCGCTCTCTAATCAGCAGCCTCTTGAATCACCCGTCCAGTAGTGCTGAGGGCAAGACGTTGAAACAAGCTAGGGACAAGACTCTTCTATACTTGGGGATGGTTAGAGTGTAAAAGTATAAGGCCATCCTCGATCCATAATTATTAAATTGGTTGAAGATCAAAGGGGATCAGGTTTTGTTAGCTCTGGCTCTTAGATATTGCAGGTCTATGTCAACAAGCCGTTGGACTACCCTAAATTGGGCGTCCTTAAGGCCATAATCTCCCAAGACATCCCCCGTAAAACCTAGCAGGTGGAGTTTCTTCGTCAGCTCCCTCTCCCAACGAGAAGTATGAGGGTCAGCAAATGCCAGGGAGAGGTAGTTACCAGGGACTGAATTTAAGTGATAAATTTTTGTACATTTTGGTTAGCCTAGCTGGGGGTAGGTGCCACCTATAGAACATTTTATATAAGTTCTCTTTGTACGATGTGGCCAAAGTTAATTTCCTGTTTCTATCCCACAATTTTTCCCACTTTTCCAATTGATATTATATCCAAAGTTCTTTGCCCATACCACCATTGTCTCTCTAACACACTCTTCCTCCATCTTATATTCTAGTAAAAAATTATAGTTTGCTTTAATCATTTTCTCCTCTGTCCCCAATAAAAGTTTATCTAATGTCTTTAAATTTCTATTGATGCCCCACGTTTTCATCTTTCATATAACTTGACTGAATTTGTAAATATGACCACTATTCCACCTTGGAATGGTGGTCATATTTACCACCTTAAGAACCACCAACATACCAACATAAAAGAAGCACCTTGTTCTTTTAGTTGCAGTCTCGATTTTAATCCCCCCTGATCATCCAATATATCTTTATATGTTATCAATTGATAAGATTTGGATATATCACTGCTTCTAGGGTGGAGAGTCAGATTGGTATTTCTCTATAATTCTGTTTTTGTATTTTGTTCCATATCCCCAATAAAGCCTGTCATATAGAGTGTCTTTGGAAGTATTGATGTGCCTTATGTCTTTCATACCAGAGGCATGCGTGCCATCCTGCTTGAATAACATGACCTTCTAGTGTTAATAATCTTTTATTTCTTAGGGTTATCCATTCTTTGACCTAGATGATCGTTGCCGCTTGGTAATACAATTACCAATCGGGCAAACCAAACAGTCCTCTTTCTTTGGCCTCCTGAAGTAGTTTCAATTTAATTCTTGACTTTTCCCCCTGCCATATAAATTTCAACACAATTTTATTCAAATTGTCAAAGTACTTTCTAATTTTATAGGTATATTTTGGAATAAGAAGAGTAATTTTGGCAGAACACTCATTTTAATTATCACTATTCTACCTATAAGAGAGAGTTGGATGGTTTTCCATCTCTCCAAGTCTCAGAAATAACAGATAATTCCTAAATAACAAGGTGAGGACCTGCCCCAGGTATCTCCACTGGACCAGCACAATGCTGGCATAGAAGTGGAGATGAAGCTGAATTTTTGTCTTCCAGAAAATCAGCACATTCCTCAATGTGCTCCATTAGGTGACCTCTGTATTCTCCTTCCCGGGGAGGACGTGGCTCACCTTAAAGAGGGTTGCTGGTCAATTATCTGCAGACTCAGTGTGGAGAATTATTTATACTTTGCCACCCAAATCACCACAAGGTAGGCCTTAATAGTAGCTTTTACCCATGTTTGATCAAGTTCATCCCTTGTCTTGCACAAGCTGTGCTCTAGAAGTCTCTTCGTCCTTTTTATTCAATTCCCTTCATATATCACAGAAGACAAAGAGATCTATGGATTAGGAGAGGTTGCATGGGTGCGATCCTATCCAGACCCTCAGTCACCTCCTTTTTCTAAACAGTGACTAAGAGGTTGACAGGATTGTGTAGCAGATCTGCAATTCTTATCCTCAGTTTCTTCCGAAAGATGAGTAGATCCAAAAGTGGACCAATCTAATAGGTCCTGTGTCCCTGCAGTGGGATGATGTTCGTCTATCATTTTGAAGAGGACCTTGACATCTAATGAGTTGCAGACACACCATGGACAGCCCACAGGTGGCTGGTAAGACCTATACAAGCACGGAATGTTCTGCCACATGTCAGGCAGCGTTTGCATCTCTGGCTTTGCTGAGTGCTCACTTCTCTTGTGCTATGGTTGTCCTTCTGTCTTCAAATGTCTGGCACCCTTGGCGGGATCAATGTGTGCCATGTTGATTGATCTTGTGCCAGGAATTCCCAAAAGGTGGTGTCCCAGGGACTTGAGAGAGGCTTTCAGCGTGTCTTTGAATCACTTCCTTTGTCTGTAGTTGATATCCGCCTGGGGCATTCTGTCAATCAGCTCGTTATTGATGGAAGATGGGCAGTTCAGTATGGATTGGAAGTGCTCAGCCCAATGCTGAGAAGAATCAGTCTTCTCAGTAATGAGAGTTGCACCATCTGAGTCCAGTAAAGGGGAGATCCCTGAGGGCTGAGGTCCGTACAAGGATCTGAGAGCTTCGTAGAACCATTTGGACTATGCAGCAGATCTGCACTTATAATCCTCAGTTTTTTCTGGAACCTTTCTTGATCCATTAGTTGCCAAGGGTGGACAAATCTAATAGGTTCTGCCTCCCTGCTGGGAGAAACTCATTGCCACCAGACTGTGATCTGACTATGACAGGGGTACGAAAGACAGTTCCACCAGTTTCAGATCACATAGGCACTGCTCCAACAAGAATACCAAATCCATTGCTGACTACTCTCTTAGGCCCTGGATAAGGCCCATGGAAGTTATTCTTTCCATGAAATCCTGGTTTACCTCCGACTCCATATCCAGGGATTGCAGATTGAAGTCCGCCAGAACTACAGTATAAGCCTGGGGAACTCTACTACTAGCCCTGAGGTGATGTCCAGGAGCCCAAGGAGGGAAGCTGCCACATAGAGAGTTGACTGATAAGTGATCATTGAATAAAATATGAGGAAAGGGAGACATCTTTATGTGCATTACCAATGGAAATCTTAGTATACAGTTTTGAGCCAGGTTTACCATTTATCAACATTTTTTTTACCAACTTTCCAAAATTGAGGGGTTTTATGAATTTTTTTTTTTATTTCCCTATTTATTTTTCCAGGAACAAATTAAGGAGAACTGACTCACTTAAAGGAACAAATATTAAATCAACTGCAAAGAAAAAGGAAACAATTTCTCAATGTGGCAGATCAAGTTTTTCTGTCCAAAAATGCTTATTGCAGAAGAGATGAGGCAGACATCAGTAGGTCATATCTTTGTATGCCTTTAGGTCAGTGTTGACTCCTGGCAACTATCAGGACAAGTCCCTGCAGTTTTCTTGACAAGTTTTTTCAGAAGGTTACCCATTCCCTGCTTCCTAGGGCCAAGAGAAAGTGATTGACTCAAGGTCACCCAGCTGGCTTTGTGCCTAAAGTGGCACTAGAATACATGGTTTTGGGTGGTGCCTTAACCACTGTGCCAAACTGACTCACTTTACTAGATCATGTGCCCTTGTTGAATGTTTAATCTTCATAATGATAAAAACCCTCGGACTGAATTCTACAGCTACCTACCTAATAGAAGATGTGAAAAAGGGAAATATATGGAAAAGGAAAAACACACTTTTAAGACTGCCCTTGAAGAATACTGGGAAATCTCAGCAGGTATAAAATATAGCTGTGTGAGCAGTTATGTGTGTTTCTGGTAGAAAACATGGCACACCTCTGTTCCATGAGCTGCATTTATTACCAATTTATTTTCAGGTCCAGTTCAAAGTGGTGGGGTTGATATTTAAAGCCCTTTATGGCACAGGCTCGGGTTATTTGAGAGATCACCTCTTCCTGATTTCATTTGCCCATCCTGTCAGATCCAGCAGAGATGGCATATTATGGGTTCTGTAACCTAGAGAGCCACACATGATGGGGCTTTTGCTGTGGCATCCACATTGTAGAATCCTCTGAGGTAGAATGGTTGAGCTTCCAACCATTTCTTAAAAAGTGACTGTGCCAGCAAGCCTGAAACTCCAGGGCACAGTTGAATTTGTGAGATGGTTGTATTATTAGCATCCATTTGTTATTATTTCTTTTAGTTTGATTTATATATTTTTTAGTGTATTAACTATTTTAGCTCTGTTATATGCTGCCCAGAATTGCTCATGCATGAGACTGGTGGCTATATAAATTGCTTTCATAAATAAATCTCAAATAAAATCAAGTCACTTGTTCTAATACCTAACAGGCATTGAACATCAACATTGTTGTAAAAATCTCAACAGGAAGAATATATTTGCCAAGTACTGCAGAATGCTGAGCCCCTTGTGTCAAGAAAGGCTTTTTTCTTACCACTTCCTAGTGAGCAATGTCTCTGACAGTGCCTCTCCTTCCACAATGAAAACTCCTCTGGGATGGACCTGGCTGTTCTGACTATGGCCAGATCTACGAGACCGCCAGATGTTTGGGTGTGGACTTGCTTTTAGACTGCAAAGAACTGACGGCTACAGTGCAGGGTTTTATTGGAAGGAAAGGGTTTGTTGAGTATTGATGAGTGGAACAGGTTTTATATACACAATGTTTTATTCAAGATTATATATACAATGCTGTATTCAAGGAAATTTGATAGGGAGAGGCAGAGCCTAACAATTATTATATGGGGTACCACACGGCTATTACACAAACTAGAAGACTTATGAAGACATCCAATCAAATTTTCTCAGGATCTTGTTGGGTCCCCCAAAATGCACCCCCAATGCTTTGGAAAAATGGGAAATCCAGTTGCCTGGATCCAAAGAGAACCTTTGGGGCACCCCCAATGCAATATTAGACTTGAAGCTAATGTGCAAAGTATTAAGGGTCAGGCCTGGATCAGGATCCTAATTTCAGGTCTTAGAATCATATTTAATTCTACAGGACTGATGCTGTCCAGACAATTACCAATCTCATTGTCACTGCACCTGCATGGCAGAATTTTATAGTCTCAATCTCTCTCCTGAATATTTTGGCCAATTAACCCTGAATACCAAATCAATACTAAAAAAGAGAATCTGGGAGATTGATCAACACAATTATATCACCAATGTCCCTGAATTCTATTGACAATTGTTAGGTAGTCACAAGTCTTCTATTGTAGGGTTGTTTCACAACTTAACATTAGGAAAATATAGATGGACCTTTTCTAGAGTTTGATTTAATGCCCTCCCATTAGCTCTACTGGAAAGATTTCATGGGACCCCTTATTCACAGAGAATTTGCCCTTGGTTCTAGGAAGATAGAAAGTCTTACCATGTGTCTCACCCATATGGTTTCCTTTCAGTGATGCCTCAGGGGGTGCTCTGATTGCTTCAATCACTTCCAAATATGAGGGCCATGGAGATATTTTTTTTATTTTTAAATGGACACTAACCCTACATTCATATGGTGAGAAAAAATAATGTTGGGATAAAAAACAACAACACATGGCACCCCACAGCCTTATGCTTGGCCACACATCGTCAACAGAGCTAGTCCAGGTAAGGTAGGTAGCACACACAAATAGATTTTCAAGGCAGCAAATGGCAGAATCCTTGCTACACTTCCCTTCCCCAGCCCACATCATTTACCAGCAGACAAATGAAGTGCTCTTTTGAATGTATGGTAGCATAAAATCAGAGGATTCAGGTGCCTCCTGACTCTTTATCCACAGTCAGCTGAAATAATGGGAGAGTTAATAAAGTCAACTGTTTAACTTATTCCTATTTATTGCTGCTGCAAAATACTCAAAGGGTCCTCACATTATACCACTGCTTCTCATCCTACGTTTATGCTAAGCTGTCAGCATCTCTTTTGTGTTGTTGATATACCGTTCCAAAGTGGGACTCTTCCTTTTTTTTTCATTTTGAGTGTTTAAATTTTACAGCTGATTAAGAAATCCATCTTCCAATCGGTGAAACCTCTCCCTAAAGGGTTTGTGGAGAGTGGTCTTCAAAATTTCATGGCTTGCAATCTCTTGAAAGCTGCATCCTGCCATCCATAGCTACTGAAAACTACGCCAAGGTCGAGTCTGGGCAGGGCATGCAGGTTTTTTTGGGGGGGATTATAGTCCACTGTTGGCTTTTTAGGCAGAATAAGTTTTGCTAGGGGAGAGAACAGTGCAGCACTTTGAATTTAATAGCAAAAAAGGTGTTTTAGAATGTGTGGAGATGCATGTCTGGCACTTCTCTGAAACTACAGTTGTGTTCTTTCATGCTCCAAAATTCCCTTTTGCTTTGATTTGAAGCCCTGTGTAGTTCTAGCATGCACTAATTTGGTTGTAAGGACTTGTGATTTCAAATGTAAATGTTGACTTGTAGCTGGCCGATGCTTGTGCTTTTATAGCACAAATAGTTAGGGCATATAGATGCTTAATTTAAAAATACTGTTTCAAGACTGGCTCTAGTGAGAAAAACCAAAAGAACTGTAACTGATTCAGGGAACTGTTTTGCATGGTGCCATTACATAAACAAATGTCTCCAGTGACTTCTGTTTAGAAGGTTGAAGTATAATAACCCTGCATTGTGGGTATATTTGATTCCTTTCTTCCTCAAAACAACCATTGAAGGAGCTGCTTAAAAGCACGTCTTGTTTTTTTGGTAGGCAAGGGTGTAATTTTTTTTTAATTGACTCAGCTCTTACTGACTATTGATGGACAAAAATGTCCCATCATGTCTGCAACAGCTCATACTTCCCATGTGAATCAGGTCTCCCCTGATGAAAAAGCCATTTCTGTATCTCGGCAGTGATTCTTTTGCATCCCAGATTGCAGCTTGATGCAGCCTCTCGGCATCGAGAACTTTTAAAAGGCTATTCAACCTTGGGGAAAAATTCATTTCAGGGCCTAAACAATGAATACAGTTGCAAAACTGTAACATCTCTCATTTCACATGTGTACACTTCAATCATCCTAACAACCAAGCACCATCACATATGTCACTACAAACAAAGTTGCAAAGTTGCAAAGTTGTAGTTGCAAAGAGGAATACATAGTGTAATCCCAGCCTAATTACAAGGCAGCATTTAAAGGCAGCAGATTTTATTTTTTAATGTTTTCTTTCTGCTTTTGGTACTCAAGGCAGCTATTTTATTTCCCATTTTTAGTAAACATTCTATTAATCATCTGGATCCAGTAGCCCAAGAAGAAAAAAAGATGATCCCTAAAATTCATGTAAGGACTGTAATAGCCATCATGTAGGATGGGCAGAAGACAGCAGAGCATATCCATAAGAACCAACCAACAGTACAGTAAGAAGACATGATGAAAATTCTTTAATTCGCAACACATGGGCAGACTCAATCATAATTTCAACATGTGAGCATACTAGACCAAGTTAAATAGCAAAATGCTATGGGATTCCAAAAGCTTGACATTCAGACCAGGGGTGGGTTCCACTCACCTTCGCTACCAGTTCTCTTCGTGCACGCGCGCAAAATTTGCGTGTGTAAACCGTGCTACCGCGCATGCGCAGAAAAATTTATTTTAAAAAATTCAGCAAAAAAGCGCTCTGCGCATGCGCAGAACGCTAATTTTGCCGAATTTTTCAGAAACAGGTAAGTTGGGCCGCGCGGGTGGGCGAGGGTCCAGGACGCTGTGAACCGGTTCGGTGACGTCACAGCATCACCACTACCTATTCGCGCGAACCGGACCGAACCGGGGGCAACCTATCTATCTATCTATCTATCTATCTATCTATCTATATCTATATCTATATCTATATCTATCTATTTATATATATTTATATCTGTCAACATCTCTCTCTCATTCTATTTATGTATATCTATCTATCTCTATATCTGTCAACATCTCTCATTCTCTCTCTCTTTCTCTCTCTAGTCTAGGCAGATGAGACAGAGAAAGAGATGAGAGAGATGAGAGATATAGACAGATTAGATAGAATAACTTTATTGTCATAACTTCATTTGAACGTACACTAATTGGCATACATTAAAATGAAATTTCGTTGCATGCAACTCTCAAAGGGTCACCACCTCCAATATCTAAGGAGGAATTCCCTGACAGTCAGAACAATTAACCAGTAGAACGGCTTCCCTCCGGAAGTTGTGGGTGTTCCATCACTGGAAGTTTTTAAGAAGAGACTGGACAGCCATTCGTCTGGAATGGTCCAGGGCTTGCTGCCTGAGAAGTTGGTTGGGCTGGAAGGCCTCCAAGTTCCCTTCCAACTCTTGTTATTCCTGTAAATACTTGCAATTTTGGACAAAGGCAACCGGCCAAGCTCACTTCAATGTTTACCCAGTTTTAATTGAGCGGGGACTGGAACCCAAGAAGAGAAACAGCCCACCCGGCAAGATTTGCCTTCTTTGAGATAACATCAATTCTCACCTCTTCCATCAAAGCAGGCAGCCTGCAGGTGAGTTCCTGGCACCAGGAAAAACAGCTTTGGGCAGCCAGCTGAGCTATCTGGGTATCCGATGACTAAACCAGCCTGCCACAACTTTGGAAGTGGGCAGCGTGCCAGTCCCATCCCATTTAAAAGCCTTTGTTTCTTCCCTTCAAAGTAATCTTGAACAGTGAGAAAAATCACACCTTCCCACGCCCCACCAGCTGACCGGAGGGGGAAAAAAAAATCGCCATTCTTTTGGAACAGACCCAGTTCCCCCCGTGGTCTCAACGTCCCACTGGCAACGAATAATATCAGAAGAGACGCAAGCCCTGTTTGGCTTTTGCATAAAGAGAAACAAGATACAGGTAGTCCTTGGCTTACGACCGCAACCGAGCTCAAAATTCCTGTTGCTAGGCGAAGACAGTTGTTAAGCGTGTCTTGTCCCATTTTACGACCTTGGTGGCTCATCCCTGGCGAGTCACGGCAATTGTTAAAAGTTAGACACACAGTTCTTAAGTGACTCTGGCTTCCCCTTTTTGACAGCAGGTATTCTTATTTTATTCCAATTTCATTTTGAATTGTTTTCATACGGTTTTATTAATAATTTGTACTTGGAATGCTATATTTTGATCAATAAGCTAAATTAAACTAACTAACTATTTTTCGGAGTATAAGAAGCACTATTTTCCCCCCCTAAAAGAGGGTGAAAATTTGGGTGCGTCTTATACACCAAATGTAGGCCTGCCCATCCGCCAGCTCCATCTTTTGGCTTCTGCCTCCCAGCAATTTGCCTCCTTGCAGCAAAAAGCAAACAGCCCATTTCAGTTTCAGCACAGCTTGATTAGCAAAAGCAGCTGATTGTCTTTGGATCAGCTTCCCGACCATCAGCTGTTTCAGGCTGCAGGGATTGCCATTTATTTATTTTATTTTATATTATTTATTTATTTATTTATTTATTTATTTATTTATTTATTTATTT
>JANHFM010001928.1:94837-110203 GCA_032468115.1 Grayia smithii
TCATAAAGGTAGGCCCTCGATAGAGTGGAGGGCCAGGCCTGCGAGAGGGGGGAGTCTCGCAGTGCAAGAAGTTCGGCGGCTGTAAACATTTGAGTCCGAGTCCAGAATCCAAGGGGCATAGATGGTAAAATATATAAATAGGTAGGGAACCAAGATGTTAAAAACCAAATGGGAGAGAGTGTAGAGGTCGATGTGGGGAGGTTGGAATCCATACTTCTCCCACAAGATGGAAAGGAAAGTCATTGCAGCTAGGGAAACCAGGATCACAGGAACTCCAAATACCGCCCTCTCACAACGGTAACCAAGTTCACAATGGTGGTGGAGGTAGAATGATGGAAAAGTTTCTGGAATAATCGCTGCAGTCGTGTAACCGACTCCCTCAATCCCCCCATAGCAACCGTCAGCAGACTCTCCCAACAGTTTGAAGCAGATGGTCATAAAAATTAGCTGGTAAAAGATGGTAATAAGATTGGGGCGAGCAAGGCAAAAAGATGACTTGGGAGTGATAAATGATGGCAATAGGCAGAAAGTCTCCTATAAACTGGGAGACCTCTGGGCCACTGGGCTCTGATGATTCTGCAGGGGTGGCTCGATGGTAAAATAAGGCCTAACTCTCCACAGGGAGGCCAGCTGGTATTTGCCCCCTACAGCAGCACAACAACGGCCCAGGATCAAGACTAGAAATGCTAGATGACCAGTTTTCAGGGGGTGGCACAGATGGTTACAAGGCTTCCAGGACTCCTGGAGCTCCACTGCCCTCTCACAGCAGTGGGGAGGTCACAGGCTACGATGATCCGCCCGAGGGTAGTGATGTCTCTAGCCACCCTCTCACGACGGCTAGGCCAGAAAAGCTAGCAACAACAGTGATGGTGTCCAGGGCAGAGGCGCAGCAGTTGTAGTCCTCTTGCAACCCTCAGGACCCTGGATCCAATAAAGCACAGCCCCCATCACAGCTGACAGACCACGGGCAGGATGACAGCGAAAACAACGGATAAAGGGGAGGTGGCAATAGTGGCAGCGGTGATGAATGTAAGAATCTGCTGCCAGATGGAATCAGCTGCCAGATGGCCCGGGGAAGAGAGTCCGGGGTGATGGCGGCAGGAATGATGGTTAGCGCAAACGTTCCCAGCAACATAGCTGTCAAACAACCACCCTTGAGTCCAGATCAGGCCCGAAGGCCCGAAGTCAAGTGTTGGAAGAGGTCAAGATGGAACCAAACAACCCCACAGCAGTGATGGCGGCACATCCAAAGAAAAAAGGCCCAGCTGCCCAAAAGTGACAGCAGCCACTGCCGGAGTGGGCCTGAGACCACCAATAGGCCCCCATGGCCACAATAAGCCACAGTGGACCAAAATCGCCATGCTTGGCTGCAGAAATAGGCCATCTGATCCAGGCTGGCGGGGGGGCAGGGAGGAGGGAAGAGATGGCAACGGTGGAAATTACCCCCCCCCCGCAGTCTTTGGGCCGACCCCCACACTCCTCCAAGGGCTCTGGCTGCATTAAGGGGACTAGGCCTCTTCTTCCCTCTGTTATCTCCATCGCCATTTATTCTTCCGTCTTCTTCATTGCACCATACCAGGACACCCTGAGCCGCTGCCGCCGCCACCACTGCTGCTGCCGCCACCGCTGTTTTCTCCTCCTTTCTCTTCGTTGCGCCATACTACGCGTTGTTTGGGGCTCAAACCCAGTAATGGGGAGCTCCGCAGGACCATGGGAACTTCAGCCTACTGGACGAGGGGCGTACAGGTGCCAAAAAGCCCCCTGTGACCCCTAAATAACACTGCCAGTCCCTACCATCGGGACCTCAGCTACAGTAAGCCGCCATCTTCGGACATGCGTGGTAGATCAAGTCTATGTTTGATGATGATCAATGATTTATAGACTGCTTCATCAGAATTTTTTCAGACAATGGCAGTTATAAACCCCTTGCTTTCATCCATTGTTTCCTGAGTCATTGTAGAGTAACATGAGAATCAGCTCCCAAAAAATTATTCAATTCAATTATTCTATTCAATTCAAAGGATTTTTATGCTGATGAAATTATACTTCTCTGATTTAATTCTAAGGTGGAAAAGAAATTTCAGTTTGGAATGAGTGAATTGCTGAATAAAATTATGCCTGTGAATAATGTGAATTGAGAATAATTAATTGCATTGTATTCCCCATGCTTTAGCTTACAAAAAGGCTTTAGGGAAATTGGACAATGTATTGCATTTTTGTCAATAGTCTGCTGTACAGTACAACAAGCAAAACTCTACTCTATCCAATTTCTTCCAGTGAATATAACCAATACAATCCAAAGGAACAGGAAAGACAAATAATAATAATTGCATATGCATCATTAAGAAAAATGTTATTTATTTTGAAAATAACACTAGTGTGACAATATTTTTTATGAAAACTGGCTAATAGTGGTTTCTGGATGTAAAAAGATATGTATTTATATATGAGCTATATTGCAACAATTGTAGGTTAAAACATTAAGATGAAAAATTAATAAAGATGAAACCAAGTTTGCAAAAATTGATAGATGTTCCAGGTTTCTCATGTTTCGTTCAAGTCAGAATCTGGTTGGTTTTGATTCACTCTTCTTAATATTATCAAAACGAACGAACATATAAAAAAAACAAACTCACAAACAAACTCAATAGCCAAGCAAGCCAATTACAAGCAATATAAAAGTACCGTAGTGAATGATTCTGTTTAAAAATATTATCTGAGGTCAAATTATGGCTATTAAATTCATGACAGCATAAAGGCCCTTTGGTTAATCGACTCTTGATTTCTCCTCTCCATCTAGCCAACATGAAAGACTCATCAATATTGCTCACTCATCTAACTTCAGGAGGACAAGCTAGAACTGGCAGGGCTTGGTGTCATTTAGGATAGGAGACCTAGCAAATCAGAATGAATGAAAGCATCTAAAGAAAAGCATAACACCTAATAAGTTGGAGTTAGGGGAAGGGAGATTTCTTATCAGTTTTCTTTCTGACAGATTAGCTGTCATTTAGCTTTTGAGTGAGGAGAAGCAGCAGCAGCAGAGTCTTCTATGGAAGAAAACCAATCTTTACCTCAAATCAACAAATGTTTCAGAAAATAATGTACTAGTACTTCACACTATGACATAGTGGGATGGTGGTGGCCCTTTATATTGGCAGTGTCCGTGGTTGTTCTTCTTGGCCAGAAACAATTTTACTTAAAGCACTTAAACCCCAAGAAGTGCAATTGAAAAACTGTTCGGTTCAGTGTGTCGAAAGGCAAATGAAACTCTTTGTCAAGGAAACTGTTAAAAGTTAAAATAATAAAAATCATTTAAGTTAATACTGCTAAGAATTGAATCTGGCCCTACATTCTTAAAAAGATAAGCAAACCTATACCGATATCCCATCCCATCCCATAATTTTGTTAGCTGCCAGTCTAACTTTTGACCTGCCTCATTATTTTAAGAAAAGATGTAAAGAATGGATCCTGGCCTCATCTGAAGGCAGGTGGCCTACCTGGGAACTAAACTATTTGACCACTGAAATGATTAATTGTTCAATATGAATTTGTTTTAAATCAGTTTGTGACAAATGTGCAATGTGTGATTCATTTGAAAAACTCTATAATTGCCTGTACAAAGTAGGCTAAAAATTAAAAATGAATATCATAAAAATAAAACATTTAGAAATGTAGGAGCAAGTTGTAGTGATGCTATATTATTAAAGACTAAAAAGCATATTGGAGATCTAACTATGGGTTCCCTTCTCAGAAACCTTATGATACAATTAGAGGCTTGATGCTTTTTGTATTTTCAATAGACAATCAATTGGGTGATAATTAGAAAATGTTATCACAAAATAATTTTAAAAGCTGATTGTGAAAAGTATATAATATATTTGAAGGTATAGACATAGTACTGGCCATAATGTATAGAATAATTCATTTTAGCAATTGTAATACTGGACTTTAAATTGGCATGTTTGCCTGCAAACATTCCCTAACTCTATTGTTGCCGCATCAACTAAACATTTATAACAAATACTCTGTGCCTTAAAAAAACCCCAAAGCTAAGGAGGTAAATATGAATATTATTTTAAAAATGGAAAATTGTTAATAGATCAACAGAGGAAAATAATCACTATATATACCCTCCTGTCTATCTCTATGACACACACACACACACACACGCACGCACGCACGCACACACTAACTATAGGTATATAATATACCTGTTGTACTATTAATACAATGTGATCAAAAGTAGCTAAAATACTTTTTAAAAAGAGGATAATGAGGCACTTTGGAACTACCTCTGGTAGAAAAGAGGACTTTAGAATTTTTTTTTCTTTTTAAAAAGTCTTTTTATAATAGGTTGCTTTCTGAGTGAAGCAAAACTGGAATACATATTTGCATTGTGCAGAGCAAAGGACACATGAAATGCACAAAAGCATTTCAGCTACCTGCTCATTAAACCTAAGTAGCAGCCAATGGGGAAATACTGAGGTATCATCAGTGAATTAAAAAAGGCAAGATGGCATTCAGAGCCAAAGCAATCTGCATCATTTGCCATATTACTACACATAGGGCACTAAATGAATGGTGGGAGCCCTCCAATTTATGTAGGGTAAATCTCATAGATTTTTCTGCCTAGTAAGTAGATCCACTTTTGAGCATGCTGGAAGGTATTTTGGGCAGTGGGTATTGCAGCCCAAAGTTATTAAGTGCTGTCTCCAGCCTCAGAAAGACTGAATAATTAAGTCCAATTGCTGGAAATGACAAATGCATGCCAATGTAGCTTAACTGACCACAATAAAATTACTCCTTGCATCTTGGGAGAGGTTTTCAATTTCCCAACCAGTCTACAGCCTTAGGATTTTGTATTAGTTGTTAAAAGTCCCATCAAAGACTAATTAGATCCAACTACATTTTCCAAAATCCACCTGTTACAACTGAATCCCTCTAGGATTCAGCAGAATACAATGGCGGTTACTAATAACACTCTGAAATATACCAAAGATATAGCTGCCAATTAGGCAGTGAGGCTTTTTGCTTACAAAGTGCACAAGCAGAAAGAGGAAAAACATATGATCCATTTTTCATCCTCTTATGGTCTTGGATAAATCCAAGCATTCCTTTTTAATCTCATTTCATCCAATGAAAAAGGCAGTCTGCTGAAAATATAACATTGATTGTTCCTTCTGATGCCTCGGCTGAACCTTGTTTCCATGTACTCTGTATTTTTTACCCCCTCACAAAAAATGCTGCTTTAGTTACTGCCTGAGCAGCTGCAGAATCAGCATTTACCTTGGAATGTTGTAATGAAAGAAGTGGGAGACTTAAGAAGAAAGGCAGGCCCCAGCTTAAATGTTTAAGCTTGAAGTTCAGTAATTATAAATCTTAAACAATGGACAAAACTTTTCTGAGTCTCGAGTGATTTCTGCATGGGACTTCTATCCATCTGTCCATTTTCTATCCTTTCTAAGGATACATTTTTAAAAGCATCACTTGATAATCCAGTAAGCGAGTAACAGTCAAGTAAAGCTGCAAGAATCAAAAGGCATTTGTCCCCATTGAACCTGGTAGACTTTTTTGCTTGACCTTGTGGAGACGTGCTGTGGTCATGGTGAGAGCTGTTTCATCCAGAAATTATTGTGGCTGTTAAGTGAAGATAATATATCATAGATTTTCTTCTGATATTCTGATTTAGCAGGTGGAAACATGGATATAATGTATATCGTGATGGAAGAGCAAATTCTGCATTAAAGGTTGAAAAAAAACGTAATCCCAGTTCAGAAGCCACAATGAATTATCACACAATACTGACTTGGATTGTTCTGATTTAGTCTGCGGTCCTACTCCGATACTCCTGGTCTCAGAAAAGACCTCTTTCGATAAATCCAGGCTTCTGTTTTAGATTACAGATGAAGGAGGGACAAGCTGCAATTGTATTTTGATATGATTAAATGAAGGGGGATATGCATGTTTTTCCACTGGATGGAACTCCCCAGTACTAGTACATATAGGAACACAGAGCACTGCTATCCCTAGCAATCTGACTTTAACTCAGATGCTTGTTCTTCTTCTTGCTCAGGGGCTAAAGGACTGTCACAAGATATAGTAGATGAAGTGTTTGCTTCATTCAGGGTTGAACTAAAATTGAGAAAGAAAAAGAGTGAGAATTAGGACCATTCAATTGTGGTAGACAGAGTTGAATGGCACAATCATCTTTATTATGATTATTAACATCAGTCACTATCATCACAATCATTAGCATCAGAATCATCATTATCCAGTTTGATTTTGGAGCCAGTGATGCAAGATGACAGAAAAATTCAGGAAAACCTGCTCTAATTTTGAAAAAGAACTAAATTTCTAGAAGATAATTTGGAGGAGTTATTTAATGAATATATTCTTCAACAGAAGGCATTATGCAGGCCTTAAAATTCTTTTCAACAATATTTTTCATATTTTTCATACATACATACATACATACATACATACATGTATGTGTGTGTGTGTGTGTGTGTAAAAAAATTAAAATCTCGGGTGTTTTCCCACGTCATTGAAAGTCTGTTAGTTAAAATATTTAAAATCCTGGCTAAATTCTAGCTTAAAATCCTCAAAATTCCCAGCCAAACACTTGTAAAGTCTTTTAAAACTTTAGCTAAAATCCTAACCAACACTTTAAAGGTTTGTTTGGCAATGTTTTGACAATCTCTCTAACTTGTCATCACAGGGCCCCTACCCTCAGCTTAGAAGTTGTGAGTATGCTGCGAGATCGGAGTTGTCGCCTTTCTATATTTAGTGCCGCTGATGTAGGCTGGTTAGCCTGCAACTCTGTGTCTTGATTGGAAGGCAGCAGTTTTTTCTCCTGCTTCATTATTTTGGCTGCAGCCTGGCTGCCTGTTAAAGGCCCAGCTCTCTCTTCTTCCCTATCCCTGACTGTCATCTGTAACGAGGGAAGGATTCTGGTAGGCATCACAACACCACTGATTGCTTGTTGGGATCTCAGCTTATCTTCCGGCTCTCTCCCTATTGCTAGCTGCCATTTGCAAAGAGGGGAGGATTCTGGCAGGCATTACAACACCACTGGTTGCCTGTTGGGATCTCTGTCTATCTTCTGATGTTAAAACTTGAGTTTCTCTCAGTGCAGGTCTCCAAATACTTGATAACCTAGAGGCGTCATCTTGTCTATTCATATTCTGCAAGTGTTTGGCTGGGAATTTTGAGGATTTTAAGCTAGAATTTAGCCAGGATTTTAAATATTTTAACTAACAGATTTTTAATGACGCGGGAAAACAAAAGATTTTTTTTATATACTCATACCCGCAAAAACTTCAGAAGACAGAATCATCATTATCCAGTTTGATTTTGGAGCTAGTGATGCAAGATGACAGAAGAATTCAGGAAAACCTGCTCTAATTTTGAAAAAGAACTAAATTTCTAGAAGAATTTGAAGGGGTTATTTAATGAATATATTCTTCAAGAGAAGGCATTCTGCAGGCTTTAAAATTCTTTTCAACAATATTTTTCATATTATATTTTCCTAGTCAAGGGAACAAGCAGTTGGGATGGAATAATGTCATGGTAGGCGATATAAGTTAAAAATATTCTAACCTTGCTCTGCTGCTAGAGGCCTCCTGGGGGTTATTATTGTCTCCCTCTGGTTTAGGATCAGGTAAAGGAATGATATAATCATTGTCCACTCCATTTTGCTCTACAGCTGTATAGAGGACAGAACTTGAACTGACATTGTCATTTGCAGTGGACCTAGAAGGACTGAATCCTGTGTTCCTGGGCCTTGTACGCATAATAGCAGGGTGATCACTTTTCAAGAACTCTTCGTTGACCTGTTGATACTTCTGCTCGCATGCAGAGGCAAAGAGAATAGAAAGAATGGATGGATGAGTACATACATCTACAGAGCTTTACATTGAACAATGTTTTATAGTTGAGTTATAATACATCTGAACATTGCAGTAATGATGAATATATTATCACCGCCATTCCAAAGATTTAGAATTCATGGTTACTGAAAATGGATGGATCTTACTTTTAAGTAGATTTTTTAGACTTATATGAACTTGTGATATCTCCAGGAGTAAATGATTAGGTCAAGTGCATCTCAACATGGAGACTATGCATGCATACTGTGTTTGCCATTTTTTTAAAAAACAAAAAAACCCAGTGCATTGTATAAGCCAAAAGTTTTGGTCATGTATCTATACTTTGCTAACTTGAGTATGCCAGCTTTATCTTTTCAAGGGCTTTTGGATCATGAATGAAGCTATCTGTCACATTAAATCTGGTTTAAACTGGGGTTGAAGTGCATATCTTGGTTGCAGTCTGGTGCCATTATATTTCATCAGATTCTTTTTTCTTCTACATGCCTGACTTATTTCAGAATCACGAGCAGACTGACTGACTTGTTGAGGTCACCAGAATGTAACAGAGTCTGAACAGAACAATTCAGAAAATGCCAAATGTTAGGTTTGGTAGAAAAATATTTAATATTTATGCTGCTGTTTATTGCCTCCAGGAACGTCAACAAATTGAGATTTGAATTCTGTACATTACTTTCTAAGATTATAGCAGCAGTTCATAGCAATTAAGATGTTTAACAGCTGCAAAAGTAAAAAACAACACCACCTAATTCAGTGTCACCTCTACAGTGGCCCTTTTATTTCCTGTCACTTATTTTACTTCAGATTTCAGGGGTACCTGAGAATCCCCCCCAATATAGAAATGGGTTGGGATTCAACCCACAAATTTACAGCAATACATCTCAGGATTCCTACTATTGTTCCTAGTAAATAACATGATCTATGGTTAGAAACATGTATTACAAAAAAGACCAAACTGGAGAATTTTGATATAACAATATCTGGTTTATTTAAAATAAACCAATATCTGGTTTATTTCCCCACTTCCCTCTACCCAACAAAGTAAGGCTTCACCTACTAGTTATGATTATAGCATGCTTTTTATAGAAAAAGATATTAGGATGTTGAGCTGCTTATTGAAACTGGCTCCCATTTATCATGATCATTCTAATATTAAACCACTGAGTATTGCATACAAAAGCCAACATCTTTTAAGAACTTATGAAATGAAGAACAATAGATCAAGGTTTAGAATTTTGGATAGCAATTAAACATTGGAATCACATCAAAAGTGCTAAATCAATAGGAAACATATTTTTCAGTACTTTCCCCAAATAATAGCCAACAATGAACAGATTTGGAGACAAGTACTCAGTCCCATATCCTTTCTATGGCTAAAAGAAAAGATAGATTGATTTTGATTTAAAAACTGAGCCTCTTTATCTGTTCAGGTCAATTATAGTTTACCTTCTTATAGCTTTCTGTTAGCAGGTTCCCCATAAGAAGTACCAGTTGAGAGAAAGACGGTCGAATCTCAAACTTCTCTTCCCAGCACTTCTGCATAATTTCATAGCTAAAAACATATGAAAGAAGATTTCAAGGTTTGGGAAAGTCTTGAAAAGTAGATGACATTTCCCTTAAGAAAGACAATTGTTTATTCAAACCACTCACATTTCATTTGAAGCATGGGTAGGTTTGGACATCCGGTAGCCACGTTTAATAGCATTATAGAATTGATCATTCATAGGCAGTTCAGGATATGGAGTCCCACCTAAGAACAAAAGAGTGAACTTAACCAACCACCATTTTTTAAAAAAATTTTTTTAAAAAAAATTAATTTAATTTTTTAATTTAATTTAATTTTAATTTCTTTTAACTGTCATATTTATAACATTTTAAATTTTTGTAAGCCGCCCCGAGTCCTTCGGGAGAAGGGCGGCATATAAATATGATAAAATAAAATAAATAAATAAAATTATCTTTCTCAATTTCACACAATGACAGTGGTCCCTCTCAGACAGAAAAATGGATGACAGAAAACACTAATATAAATAGAGAAGATTATGTAGATAGACTACAGAAGTAACAGTTTTTCATTTTAAACACAGAATAATTGGACAGCAGGATATTTCAAAGGTTAAGTTAGACAAGCCTGACCAAAGAGACATACCTAGAGTGAATATTTCCCATAGAAGAATCCCGAAAGACCACACATCACTTAAGGTAGTGTAGAGGTTGTTGAAGATGCTCTCAGGGGCCATCCATTTCAAAGGCAAGAAGGTCTATTTAAAAAGGGTAAAATGGATTTTATTAAAAAAAACCCAACAACTTCTTCCCATAGTCCTGACCATTGAAGGTTTTTGAATGGTTACTTTGCTAATGATACTTTTCTGTGAATGTTAATGGAACTCGTTTGGAACCTAGGAAGAACTATAAGTCCTTCTCAGTCAAGAAGGGGATCTTGTGACTATAACCTTGCTATTGTCAGTCCTGTTCAGCATGACAGTAATATGACAAAGTGTGACTCCGATCAGCAGTAAAACACTTAGTCTAGTAATTAACAATAATACCAAGTTCTAAATTTCATATGCTGCTTGAAAAGTAATTTAAATGATGATCCCAATCCAAATCCAATTTCAAAGAAAGGACGTCTATTTCAAAAACAGAGATGGAAGGAGAAAAACCTTCAAATACTCATTTTCTTTACAAATTACAACCTATGGAGAAAATCCCACCAATTGAAAGCTAATAGCGCTTTAGTGTTGACAATGCCTCTAATGTTTATTGGTCTCTGGTCATATCTTTGAGTCTGCAGGCATCCAAATGGAGCAACTTGTACATAGAGACCGCTACTTAAATTGTGAATATTATATGTATTAGATTGTTTCCATAGTGAAATACAAGATTCATGCAATATTAGAAAGACAATATAGCCGGAGACTTCTGGTGCCTCTTAAGTACAAAGTAACTCTTTGTGCTTCCCAAAATAATTGAGACTAGTTTTATTTATTTTAATAGTTTCTAGTTTTAATGGATTTTATTTGTATTGAAATACATCCTGAGAACTGTTAAGTCATAGACTACCTTACGTAAAGAGTGGGTGTGAGCTTCTAGAGATCAAAGAATTTAAAAACACAGTCTGAAATAATCTGGAGTAACATTAAATTGGATAGGGAAAAAAAAGGACTGGTTGAGCAAAAGACACCCTCAAGCGAAGGACAGCTATATTATGCCTGTTACTGTCATTTCCTGTATTCCTCTCCCCAGCTTATGCTTTTTTGTGACATGTGAAATCAGTCTGCTTCTGTTTTTTTCCCCTCCCTTTAGCAGTTTGCGTGCTGTTCTAATCATCTTCTAGGCTGAAAGAGGGCTCAGTTGTGCAACTGGCACAAAAAAAATAATTTCCAGGAAGAATTGCAAAGAGCCAGGGGTTTCGTTTCCTATTTAGTGGGGAAAGTGACAGGGTAGGGGAGATCTGGGGATGTGCCTTCTGTGCAAAATGATTCATATTGAAATTCTGGTCATACTTAGGTTGAGGCACACCCACACACACCTACACACACCCACACACACCCACACACCCCAAATTCAACAGAAAGTGATCAGCATGGGAATGAGAAGATCAATCGGGTAATTTAAATTTTATGCATGAGGAATTTGGGACCTTGCTTATCTGTATCCATAATAATTATTATGAGCATGTTGTACTGTGTTAATGATATAGCTATATAGATATTAGCTGTAAAGAATTGAAGTTCATTAGATGTTTCAGATTCCAGCTCCATCCAGGTCTTCCCAGCATAACCAATGACAAGAAATTATACAGATTATAGTTCTAAATATACAGAGATTGCCAAATTGGTGGAAATCTCTTTTTAAATTCAGGAAAAAGTTCATCTTGCTAGAGACTTAGAAATGAAGATACTTCCATGCAAAATTATTTACGAAGAATGTCAAAAACAGGTACAATTATCTGGTGGGTGAGGCCAAAATAATCTATGTGAAATATTTTGTTTCTTTATGAAACAAAGCTCCTTGAGTTACTTTGCAATTTCACGATAAATAATAAGGCACAATTTAAACAAATGAATAAACTTTAGAAAAACCAAAATCATTAAAATAGCAATCCAATTGTGAAAACAATAGCAGCAATAGCATAAATGTGTAGATTGTCCTAAAAGTGTTTAAAAGGTAAAGGTTCCTCTTGCACATTTGTGCTAGTCGTTCCTGACTCTAGGGGTATGTGTGTTCATCTCCATTTCAAAGCCGAAGAGCCAGCGCTGTCCGAAGACATCTCCATGGTCATGTGGCCTGCATGACTAAACACCAAAGGTGCACGGAACGCTGTTACCTTCCCACCAAAGGTGGTCTCTATTTTCCTACGTGCATTTTCTACGTGCTTTCGAACTGCTAGGTTGGCAGAAGCTGAGACAAGTAACAGGAGCTCACCCGTTATGTGGCATTAGGGATTTGAACCGCTGAACTGCCAACCTTTCAATCGACAAGCTCAACGTCTTAGCCACTGAGCCACTGTGTCCCTAAAAGTGTACAGAAAGAGCTAAATTATTATGACCCATTTAAAAATTATCAGGGAAATTGCTCAATGAACACTTTTGGCAAGGCAAAACATGGATGCGCTGTTACCACCACCAACCAAAAAGCCATAACACTTCAGGCTATGTTTGGTCTAATTAAAACATAATAAAGAAGATGTTGTCTTCTGAGAATTCATAATTCCTGCTCTTTTAATGATGGCTGCATGTGGGCATATGGCTAGCCACATAAAACAAACCTTCAGAATGCTTAAGGATTTGACATTTAGATTTATGGGGTATGTGTCTTCCCTAAGAAATTAAAAAAGTCAGGTGGAGCAAGGATCCTAAATGTATGTTTAACTCTTCTTATTTTGGTCAAAGGTCACAGACCAGGTAATCTTGCTACTCACATTTCCTTTGGAAATATAATTTGAATCCCGCATGATGTCCCTGGCTAGGCCAAAGTCACAGATCTTCACCAGTTTCCCTTCACAGATTAGTACATTTCTTGCAGCCAGATCACGGTGCACACACTGGATAATAGGGAAAAGACATGCTGAGTGTGTAGACATATATCTTGGGTGTCCTAATTTTTCTTTCAAAAGTAATTATTGTAAATCGGAGTTCCTCAGAACGAAGCAACATCGCAACATACAGTGAGACATGTAATGCATATGATGAAGAGATGCTTATGCAGCTGCTCTAGAGACATGTGGAAATACAGCTGTCTAAGCTTTGTGACTTCATTTTGTCCTCTCACACCGCAGCCTCATTTTGTAAACTTCACAATCCTTTAAAATACTCTGCAAAGGCAGTGCAAGAAGACCCACAAAAATGCAAGTAGCAGTGCTTTAGCTGAGATATTTATTTTTAAGACCTTTACACCTGGCACTGTCACAGGTCGCTCACAGGCATATTTGGAATCAGTTTAACATTTATTTATTAAATTTATATACTTCCCACCTCACTGTTTGGGGAAAGTATTAGGTGAAAACAATGGTATGCATTCATATTTGCATTAATGCCTCACTTTGTCAGAGGCCCAAACTGGTTTCTTGGGGGTGTGGGGGTTAGGTTCTGTTTATTACTGGCCGACTAGAATACTGCCTATCATTGAATAGCTCTTACGTATTAGAACAGAATAGAATAACAGAGTTGGAAGGGACCTTGGAGGTCTTCTAGTCCAACCTCCTGCTCAGGCAGGAAACCCTATACCATTTCAGACAAATGTCCAATCTCTTCTTAAAAACCTCCAGTGTTGGAGCACCCACAACTTCTGGAGGCAAGTCATTCCACTGATTTAACTTAATTTAACTTAATGGAAATAATTTCTTTCATAAAAAATAGGACTAAAGGTTTCTATTTCCATTGGTTCCTCCCCCCCTCCTTCTTTCGTTCTTTCTTTCTTTGTCTTTCTCACTCCCTGGTTTGTCTTGTTTCAATTGTATTTTTGCTTTATATTATTGATATGTCATAAGAATAATCAATCAATACTATCTGCTATATTTTGCTTCAATTGAATCCTAAAGGAAGACATAATGAACAAACTCCTTCTATGCTTCCTTCTCTGGACAAGTTGGTTAGGCAATGAAGAAATGTTTCATTCAGAGCAATGAAAAGACATGTAACAAAAAACAGCAGCAGCAAAACCAGCACTTTTGCTGCCAAAAGAAATCCAAAATGTTCAAGCTTAGAGAGCATAAGTTAGACAAAGAGAAGCCTCTTTCCCTGGGAAAAAATGGCTCTGAGAAACTACAAGGAAGGTTTCAGCACAGTGTTAAGTGCAACACATCTAGAAAGCACCTGAGAAAGCTCATCTATGTGATAAATGACTTGTCAAAAAAGTACATTGACTCCCGATGTTACTGAGTCCAACTTTAATGGATTTAGGCAGTTGCTTCAAGTGGAGAGGCAGCTGCCTTGTGAAGTTCATCATTTACTTTCCTAGCATTTAAGAATAAAGTGTCCCTGATGATGGTGGTTGGTAACTATTATTGGCAGAATCATATTCCCTAAAGTTATCTATGCTTTTTAAAGCAAAACCATCCCCAGGAAGTTTGAAATAACAATTCTCATAAACCTCAGCCAGGTTGGACAATGGAGGGATCAGTCATCCAGAATTTCTGGATGAAAATGACTGCTGTAGGTTAAGAATTAACTATTCCCCAAGTTTCTGATCAAACTATTCTTACTCATGAACAAATGGAGTGAAGTATAATGGGAGAAAAGCTCTGTAGAAAAATGATCCATAAAGCAAGAAATCTCACATACTATCCAAAAAGGCTGAAGGGATAAAATAATTATCTGATGCAGTAAGGGAAGAATGGAAGGGATTGTTTGGATGGCTGGTCAAAAACTGAATAGCAAAAGATGAACTGCATGCTAATATTACAAGGCAAGTCTTACTTATAACATTTAAAAGAATATAAGATAGAATGCACTACTGTAGTATTTTAGGGTCAGACTGTAGGGCAGTGTCAGAACGTCAAGTTTTAGTGACTGTGAGTTAGACAGTAGAATTCCTCATGTTTTGCCTGTAGTTGTGGCTGCCATTTTCAGAGACAAAGTGTTAAGATGTCAGCCACAGTTGCTGGTGAAACATCAGGAAATATTGTCTAGATCACAGTCATTAAACCCTGCCTAATATATTATTTGATCAGTCACACAAACGAATATCTGACTAATATTTGTCACTCTTGATTATGATCTTGCATAAAAAAAACCAATATGACATAGAGGACCAGGATAGGAAATGTTCAAATCCTGCCTTAACCTTGAAATCATGAGGTGATTTTTGGACACTTGACTTCCCTCCACCCAACCTACTTCAAAGGGTTCTTGTGAGCAGATATCTATGTGAGTTGCCTTAAACCCCTGAAAGAAAGATAGGATATAGCCTAACAATCTATAATAGTGTTTTTCACCCTTGGCCACTGGAAGATGAGTGGATGTCAACTCCCAGAATT
>JANHFM010001928.1:119334-130436 GCA_032468115.1 Grayia smithii
GGGGGGGGGTATTGTTGTAAAATTTTATAAAACTTTTTAATAAAACAACAACAACATGGCTGATGTCTCCTTGGCAATCTCTTTTTTCCCCCTCCTACTCAGCCTTTATCTTATTCCCAGCCCAGTTCTTTCATGTTTATGAAGCACCTCACCACATAGATACACAAATGTGAATTACCGGGTTTTCCCATAATATTAAGTAATGCATATTATATTACAATCTGAATATAGTTATACCTCTCTACCATCTTTCAGCATCCTTTAAAAGTCTCTGAAAAATATGCTGCAGATCAAAGGATGAGGCTTCACAGTCTAAGAGCCATCTGATAAGAAATGAGACTCAGACCTGGAATTCTGAATGTAACCTTCCCCAAACTTATACAGATGAACACTCATCCTCCCAAGTGTCATGGAGAAGAATCAGTAACATGGTTTCATTATGGATTAGGTCTTTCTGTTCCCCATAGAATTCCATAAAAAAAGCCCTAATTTTAATTGCAAGAATGCTATCTGTTGTCATACAGTGGCATCTGGCTTTTATGTATTAAATGTCTCTCTTATCCTGCTTCTCCTCTTCTCACCTAAAACCAGCTTATCCCTTGGGACCTCCCAGCTGGAATCATAAGGCAGTTGCATTGGGTCCACGTAGATATATTCATGCCCATCAGAGCTGATGGACTCAATCACCTTCCAGCGAATTTCATATCGAGGCTTCTGGTAGAAGAAAACAAAAGAATTAGAAGATGCAGGGCTACATAAGATGCAGCCCACTGCAAGAAGAGGCTCACTCTGGAGATCTCCTCATGGTGCAATTTGCACACGGTATTATTACACACCCAAACCTATAGTCTGTCCCTATGTACAAAGGCCTATCTCCAAGGAAGGGTACTGCCTCCCTCCCTTCCTTAAGAGAGCTAAAGTAGCTCAAGTGGTATATTTGAGAAACATCAGCAGAGGTTTCTGCATAGAAACCAGCCAATTTTGAATAAGGATAGCAGCCTCTAACTTAACCCACCCATTCACTGGGATCCCAAAAACAGCCATTTAAAAAAAGCTCCATTAGCTTTGTTTCCATGCTATAAAAATAAAAATTCTTTTACAAACTTGAAAAATGCTCATTCTCTTTTTAACATTCTCATTTTGATAATAGTTACACATTTTTAAAAGTTGACACATCACTAAGAAAATTGAGAATATAATTTAAAATAATACATTAAAAAAGGAACATTAATACTACCTCCTATAAACAAGTATATACTTGTCCTACATTATGGGGAATTTTGTAAGTACTGTAATCTCTGATTGGTATTTCAGATCATTCTCAGAATCTTGGTATAGTGGACTCACAGTTCATAATAATTGAAGTTAAGCAAATCAACTATCATTCTTAGAGCTATTATTCCTATGGCTTCAGGAGTTTGTTTAGCCAATCGTTCTCTGAAATTCAGCATAATTATTCAAAAGCTGAGAACTTAACAGTTTGAGACGCTAAGGACTGAAAGCAGATTCTTACTTTTCGCCACAAGAAAATGAGGATCACCAGGAAAAGAACCATGAGAATCACAAAAGCCACGATTACTGAAATAACGATCACTTTAAAAGGGAGATCTAAAACAAGAAACATAAACAGAATTTACATTTACATTTATGGCCAATGCCGCCCCAATATATTTATTTAGATTCTTAATCCGTTTTTCACCTGCAAGGTTTACAAAGAGACTTAAAATAACAACATTACCACATACCTTTTTAGTCTGTCCATGCTAATTATCCACAGTACTGTTGCTAGTAATTTTGAAAACTTTTGTGCTTTTTGATAGATATATAGATAATGTAATTTTTTTTGCCTGTTGTTCATATATTTCTCTTTCCTTGCTTTTGCCTGCCCTTTTCATGTTTTTGCTAGTTAAATGTTTTGACATTTACTGATGTTTATTAAATAACATTAAGCTATTTTGTTACTAGCTAAACTGAGTGGCATGTGTGCTTGCTATGATCTGAATATCGGGATTAACTGGGATGATGCTGGGTGCAAACAAAACTGGAAATTACCCACAGTTATCACCGATATACAGCACAGCTAGGGGACAAAATTACTTCTACCCACGCCAGTGCAATGAGACTGTTGCATATCTACATGTGTGTCAAAAACAATAAGATGGATATTACAGGACTCACTGTATGGAACCAGGGTGATCTGCTGAGTGTGTGCACCAAGGACATTTTGAGCTGCACATTGGATAAAGATAGGTTCATCTACTCTGTGGAAGTGGAGCTTGCTTGTCACAATGTATACTTTTCGGTCATCTTCATAAGTGAAATTTGTTTGCAGATTCATTTCTTCTGAGGTGTTTCCCAGGATCTTAGTAGTTTCTCCCGCACACCTGTTTTGGAAAGTAATCAAAGAGAGCTTGACCAGTATTTCCATTGTATTGAGTAATATGTTACATCTCTACAGTGGCATATTCCTCTGTCTGCGCATCTAAAGTTTAGTCCCACTAAAAGTTTTCCCAGAAGTAGGTTCTGTACATTCAGGAGCTCCATGCTTAGCTTCTCAAGCTGTCCTACTACAGAGTGAATTATTCAACCCAAAGCAGGGCATGGAAACATGTATTTCAGCTACCTTCCTACAAGTAAAATGGTCTGTAGCCTGGTCAATGTTGGACAGGAGAGCACTTGGGAACTCTTTGGATGTCCCCTTGGTATCCATGATGGAAGAAAGACAGAACAAAACTTCAATAAAAAGAAAAGTCTTAAGTGTGTCCATACTTGAAATATACTGCTCTGATCACCATATTTCAAAAAATATATTGCATGTGCAGAAAGGGGAAAAATGTTTTAAGAATTCAGGAATTTCCTACGAGGAAAGGTCATCAGAACTGAGGCCTTTTAGCTTAGGAAAAAGATATTGGATCATGGACATAAAGCAGGGGTAGCAACAGAGAACTGTAACCACCAAAACATCTTTTTGGAAGCCAAAAAGCAGCAGCTATTATTCTTATAATTATTTCTCAATTCTCTCAGAGTATTTATGGAAAAAGCATAATGGCCAATAATTTTGGCCAAAAACAGCCACTGTGACACCACAGGGATGATCAGGGAAGGTTTGTGGAAGTAGACATCCACCTCTTCCACCTCCCCCTTCAAAAATATATGGAATAACAGAACCATCCCAAGACAGGGCTGAATATGCTCAGTAACCATGGAAAGTTGATGGTCAAGTGAAAAAATGAAAAGAGAGGGGGAGGAATAGAGGATAACTTGCTGGAATTGGGGGCTTGGAATGCTAGACAGCAGTATCCCTACAGATGCACTGAGCTATTTTGATGCTTATTTTACTTCTTGTGAGATTCAAATCATGCTCTAACCAGTAGCAAGATCTGAATTTACCTCATGTATAATGAGATTATAAAGACTGGTCTGCAGCTAAATCCCATGGTGAATTCTTTCCTGCTGTTCTCCCCAGCCAGAACTTTAAATGCAAAAGCACTCAATATGTTTGGTGCAAATGTTTTCCTTACCATTTGTCATTATGACAGGTATACCAGGTAACCTCTGGTTGGGGCATTCCTTCTGTAGTACAGATCACTGTTTGCTCACCGTTTGTTTTGTTGCTACTGTCTTTCAGTTCAGTCACTGTAGCAGGGACTGGTTATATTGGAGAAAAGAATATAAAATAACAAATAATTGGTGATAGGGGTATACAGTTTTTGCAAGGGAAAGCTTCCTGAAAAATGAACAATACAATACAAAGGGTACTTTTTGAGTCAGAAACATGATGTTTAAATTCACTGCTATATCTTGCTCAACTGATATTTCATTTATCGTATACTTTATTGTTTTAGAATTTTTTAAACTGAGCGCTTTTAGTTTCATATTCATGCATCTCTGGAATTAATTTTATTAGGAAATCCCCTAAAGTTCTGGTGACATTCACAGTTACCAATTATTGAGCAATATTGCTACTTGGAAGACTGCAAATAAATGATGTATTATAGTTAAAGAGCCTGTGAGTAAATTAATGATCCCGTTAAATCATAGAAAACATGGCAACATTAATACCTAATAGCTAGACTTGTTATTATGCACACAGTGGTCCTCCATTGAAGACACATTTTAATGCATGCTTAGCAATAGGAGAAAATTTCCACCATTCTACACACACAAAAATGGCAGGCTGAAGGTACCATACGATTTTTATTCACGTGAATCACTGTAAATACCCACTAAGATAACATGCCAAGGTGTGATTTTTCTTAACAATTATTGCATAAACAATAATTGGTTAGGTATGTTGAATCATAAACCATGGTTTTTTGAGTAATAACGATTGGGTTTACACGATATTCTAAGCCATAATGTAGCTTTTAGGCTTCAGATTAGCATATTGTATGAATCTAACCAGAAGCCTTTAGATGAATATGAATAGACTATAATCACAATCACTTTGGCTAAGAAGTACAAGGATAAGTAATTGTTAAACTGTGGGAAAGCCAGAAAAAAAATAATTAAATCCTTTAATTAATTAAATGATCATAGATAAACTAAGGATCTTCACTTCCCCTTGACAGAGACCAATTTAGCTCATTAAAGCAGCTTTATCTTAATAAATAATTAAATGTCAAGATGACATTTAATGTCATTAACTTTATGGTTGAAGCCCATTTAGTAGTATTCATTGTTTTACTATTTCCTCTAGACACTTTCTTATCTTTGTCCAGTATTTTTTTTGCTACTGGACAAGTCCACGACATGTGATAGTATGTTTCCTGTTTCTGTTTGCATTTCCAACATTCTGGTGATCTGTTTGGAAACATATTTGCTAATCTTGCTGGAGGTAGATGCCTATTTTCTATAGGTTTTCTCTATATGCTGCCAACATTGTCAATTTATATTTTTTTCACCACAAATTTTTCCCAATTATCAAGTTCTATAGACATTCATTGTCAACTTTCAGTCTCAAAAGATAATAGTATCGTGCTCTGGATAGAGGTCCTAAAACAACATCTGGTGTGACTAAAAAGGCCAATTCGAGAGTGGCAATCCCTTTCACACTGAGGGCAGATACATTCCATCCCCTGCCCAGTCTCCAGATTTCGCTGGTTTCAGGACTGCCTCTTTGCCTCAGCCTGCCGAACAAGCGTGTCTTCAAATTGGAGAAGGCCAGGCTGCGTCTTTAGTCTCCAATCTGAACGATCAGAGGTCAAGGTTTCCCAGTCATTAATGTCCATTCCCAAGGTCTTTAGATCTCTCTTGCTGATATCCTTATATCGCAGCTGTGGTCTCCCTCTAAGGCAGTTTCCCTGCACTAATTCTCCATACAGGAGATCTTTCAGAATCTGACCATCAGCCATTCTCACGACATGGCCAAGCCAGCGTAGAAGTCGCTTTTTCAATAATGTATACATGGTAGAAATTCCAGCACGTTCCAAGACTGTGCTATTTGGAACTTTGTCATGCCAGGTAATGCCAAGAATATGTCAGAGACAGCTCATATGAAAAGTGTTCAAGTTTCTCTCCTGCCATGCGTAAAGGGTCCAAGACTCACTGCAGTACAAGAGTGTGCTCAGAACATAGGCCCCTTAGACCTGGATCTTTGTATGTTATGTCAGCTTCTTATTAAGCCATACTCACTTTGTAAGTCTAGAGAACGTGGTGGCTGCTTTACCAATACGTTTATTCAGCTCAGTATCTACAGAGAGACCATTGGATGTAGTTGAACCAAGTACACAAAGTCATGGACGACCTCCAGTTCTTGTGCAGAAATTGTAATACAGGGAATTAAACCCATGTCCTGACCCATGACTTGTGTCTTTTTCAAACTGATTGTTAGCCCAAAATCTTGGCAGGAATAGTCCATACGTTGTTGAAGGTTTTCAGCAGTGTGAGCAGTAGCAGCAGCAGCAGCAGCAAAGAGGAAATCTCGTAAGCATTTTAACTGGACTTTAGTCTTTGCTCTCAATCTAGAGAGATTAAAGATTTTCCATCTGATCTAGTCCGGAGGTAGGTATCCTCTGTTGCAATTCCAAAAGCATGTTTCAGCATGACAGCAAAAAAGATCCCGAATAAAGTGGGCGCAAGGACACAGCCCTGCTTCACTCCACTTTAAATGTCAAAGGAATCTGATGTTAAACCATCAAAAACTACAATGCCTTTCATTTCCTCGTGAAAGGACCTAACGATGTTAAGGAGCTGAGGTGGATGTCCAATCATGGAGATAATTTTAAAAAGGCTGTCCCTACTAACCAAGTCAAAAGCCTTCGTAAGATCTATGAAGGCTGTCTTTGTTCCCTGCATTTCTCCTGCGACTGTCTAAGGGAAAATACCATGTCAGTAGTGGACCTGTTGGACCAAAATCCACACTGTGATTCTGGATAGACTCTCTCTGCAAGCACCTGGAGCCTCTTCAGTATGACCCGTCAAGCAGCTTCCCTACGACACTAAGAAGAGAGATGCCATGGTTGTTACAGTCACCCCTGTCACCTTTGTTCTTATACAGTGTGACAATATTTGCATCCTTCATGTCCTGTGGTACTCTACCTTCCCTCTAACAAAGACAGAAGATTTCATGCAATTCAGTGGAGATGTTCTCTTTGCAACAGTGCAGAACTTCGGCAGGGATGTTATCTTTCCCGGGTGCCTTGCCAGAGGCAAGTGAATCCAGGGCCACGTTTAGTTCTTCTAAAGTTGGTTCACTATCAAGCTCCTCCAGGACAGGCAGGCACTCAATGTTATTTAGTGCTTCTTCAGTTACCATGTTTTCTCTGGAGTATCACTCAGAGTAATGTTGCACCCAGTGTGCCATCTGCTGTGTTTGGTCCTAGATAACCTCACCTGAAGCAGACTTCAGAAGGGCAGATTTCTTCTGTGTTGGATCTAAAGCCTGTTTGATGCCATCATACATCCCCTTGATGTTGCCTGTATCAGCTGCTATCTGGATCCGCAAGCAAAGCTACAACCAATAATCATTAGCACATCTCCTAGTGATCTGTTAGACTTTGCTATGAGCAGCTCACAGAACCTGTACGTTTCACTCAGTGGAACAGGCTTTATATGCAATTAGAGCTCTCTTTTTTTTCTTACTATATACTGACAAAGCGGTGTTATAAATAGCATTCTTGAAATATTCCCATCATTCAGTTGCATTTGCTTCATCCGGGAAAATTTTCTTGAGTGCTTGTGCAAATTCCTCCACTTTCCCCTGATTTAGGATCTTGTTGATGTCAATTCATGGTCTTCCTTCCTTCTTTGAGTGATGCAATCCCTTTGTTTGCAGTTTTATTCTGCTGAACACCAAGGAGTGGTCTGTATTACAATCAGTGCCCTGATAGTTGCGTGTGATTGTAATATTGGGGAGGTTGGAGCGCCTAGTAAGAATCAAGTCGAGCTGGTGCCAATGCTTTGATCTTGGATGTCTCCAAGAGACATCCAAGAGGCTTTGTTTTAAAGTATGTATTGCTAACACAAAAACCATAGTAGCAGCAAAACTCCAACAGGCATTGGCCATTTTTGTTCATCTTCCAGACAACGAACTGACCTAAACAGGTGGACCAAGAACTATGATCAGCTCCAACTCTGGCATTAAAATCACCAAGAATAAACAATGGTTCTTTCTCAGGGATTTTCTTGAGAGTAGCAGCCAGATCGTCATAAAATTTATCTTTGGATTCTGCTGAAGATGATAGTGTCGGTGCATATCCACTGATAAGAGTAGCCATCCCTGCTGATGAGTGGAGCTGCATGGACATAATTCTTTCACTCCCTGCATCAGGTGGAATAATAAGTCCTAGTAAGGTGTTTCTTACTGCAAAGCCAACCCCATATTCCCTAGACTTGTTTGATGGTTTTCCCTGCCAAAATAACAAGAAGTTTCTCTCCTTAACAGATCCCGAGTCTGACAGCCTTGTCTCTTGAAGGGCAATGCTATCCATCTGCAGTCTGCTCAGCTCCATGCCTATGACAGCTGTTTTACATATGTCATCTATTTCTTGCAAATCATCTGAAAGACCAGGAGTTATTGTCTGAACATTCCAAGTGCCCAACTTTAGGGCTAAAGTTTTCTTATGTTTGTTGCATGGTGCAAAGTTATCGATTTGCTTGTTGGCTTTGACCCTAAACCCCACACACCCTGTGAGGTTGACAGACTGTGGTGGGGCAGCAACTTACTGGCTGGGGGCTGCCAAGCTTAAGATGGGCAGTAGCTGCACAATGAGGTATGATGACCTCTTCCACTATCAAAAGTGGCATCACACTCTACGCCAATCGAGTAAAGACTTATAACCGGTAACTGACACTTCCCGTGTTGTTTCAATGCTGTATGCAAAGCTGGAATGTCCTCTCCAGTGCACAAAGCCTGGGTATATTAATATGGAGGATAGACTGTTACACAAGCAGCAGATCCCCCCTCTCCAAATTGCTGGAGTAGTCCAATGGAACAGCAGAGCCAATATGATTAGTTCCAGCTACATTGCAGGAGTTATCAGAACGTGATTGTACACAATCACAAACTGCTTCCAGGACTCCAGCTCTGGATTTTGCCTTGAGGTTGACTCTTAAAGCCTTTTCTAGTAGTAGATATAGCCACAAGGCAGTGGAGATTTGTAATCAGAGTTTCCCTTCTCCTAGAAGTTGGTTCTGCCATTTTATCTGCCGTTAGGGCATAAAGCCTTCTTCTGCCGTCAAAAATCATTGACCACCTTTTCCTATAACCCTGAAAAGAGGCCCTTACAGGTGCTATCAGCCAAGTCAGCTGGACCAAGGTTTTTGGTTTTTTAATTTTTTTTATTTTAGAGAGGTATTACTCCTCCAGCACTCCTGCAGACCAGAAAATAAGAGATAAAAAAATAAAACAGACTGTATTAAAATGTTGATGTTATTTATAAAGGTAAAAGTTTTATTTGATTTTAAATATACTTTGAAATGTTAAAAATAAAAATAGCTGCAGACTTTCCATGGGATGTCTCAGATGCATATTCTTGAGGTCATAACTCTATAGAGGGGGAGGTACTTACTCCCTCTGAAAGGGCTCGCAACCTGGGTATCCTCCTGGATTCTCGGCTGTCCTTAGAAGATCATCTGACAGCTGTGACCAGGGGGGCCTTCACACAGGTACGTCTTGTACACCAGTTGCGCCCTTTCCTAGATCGGGATGCCCTTTGCACGGTCACTCATGCCCTTGTTACTTCTCGGTTGGACTACTGCAATGCCCTCTACATGGGGCTGCCCTTGAGATGCACCCAGAGGCTTCAGTTAGTCCAGAATGCGGCCACGCAGGTTGTTACAGGAGCTTCCCATTACTCCCGTGTGACACCTCTCCTGCGCGAGCTGCACTGGCTACCGGTGACTCTCCAGATCCGCTTCAAGGTGCTGGTACTTACCTATAAAGCCCTACATGGTTTAGGACCGGGGTACTTGCAGGACCACCTTCTGCCAGCAACATTCTCCCATTGTCCTGTGTGTTTTCACAGATAGGGCCTTCTCAGGGTGCCGTCAGCCAGTCAATGCCGGCTGGCAGCCCCCAGGGGGAGAGCATTCTCTGTGGGTGCACCGATCCTCTGGAATGGGTTGCCCACTGAGCTCCGGACTGCCCCCAACCTCCGCTCCTTCCACCGCAACCTAAGATGTGGCTGTTTCAACAGCCTGGCTGATCTGATGAGGGGTCTTAATTTATTTTAATTGGTTTTAATTTGTTTTTAATTGACTTTAAATGAATTTAAAATGTTTATTGTATATTTTAAACTTCTGTGAGCCACCCCGAGTCCCTCGGGAGAGGGGCGGCATAAAAATACTATTAAATAAATAAATAAAATAAGTATGTCCATTCCAAGTTGTATTTTTTTTTACTGAGGCTTATATTTTACTGCTTATGATTTGGCAAGGGGTGCTAAGCAAAGAGCAAAGTAGGAGATATCACATGGTTTCCAATAAAGGAGGATCAAGTAAAGTAGCTCAAGTTTGAAATGAGGGGTCTAGCCCTGATGATGTTCCCTAGTTTGGGTAATGAAACGTCTGCAAGAAAAGAATCAAGCTCAGAGAGCATCAAGGATCTCTCATGGGTTCCAATAATATATTTATTCCTATATGCTTTCTTTGGATGGTTGCTTCAAAATGAAGTTGGAGCCTTTAATTCAATAAAATAGAAGCATATGTTCTAACATATGTTCTAACATTGAGAGGCAAGATGTTAATTCTCACCATAGTCTTCCCCAAGTTATACCCTTCACTTCTATTATGAAACCAATGTCCAGAACACTCTTTTTTGATATGGTTATCAAATATCAATATGTAACTTTCTGCAATCAGAGATGCCTGGTACCTTTTCCAACAGATTTATTTCACATTCTTTTGAATGAATAATTATCATATTAGATTCAACATCATTTCATCAGTGCAACAGTGATACAACTTGAATATGCTGCACAGCATTAAACTGCACCGGCTATACAATGCTTTTGAATATCTGACCATTACATGTGGCCCTCAAGTTACAACCACAATTGAGCTCAGAATTTATGTTGCTAGGTGAGAAAATGTTTAAGTGAGTTTTGCCCCATTTTACTACTTTTCTTGCCACCTTTGTTAAGTAAATCATTGCAGATGCTAAGTTAATAACCTGGTTGTTAAGTGAATCTGGTTTCCCCATTGACTTTGCTCACCAGAAGGTCGCAAAAGGAGATCACATGACCCCAAGACATTACAACCGTCATAAATATGAGCCAGTTGTCAAGTATCTGAATGTAAATCACATTACCACGGGATGCTGTAGGCATCATTAAGTGTGAAAAATGGTCATCAGTCACATTTTTCAGTGCCATTATAACTTTGAATGGTGACTAAATGAACAATTGTAAGGCGATGGCTATCTGTATTCTAAAATGTTGAATAGATTTTTAAGACTGAGACTAATGATAAATGTTTTTCTATAGGATGATTATTTATTGCCATATAGCAGTGGTTCTCAACCTGTGGGTCGGACCCCTTTGGGGGTCGAACAACCCTTTCACAGGGATCGCCTAAGACCATCGTAAAACACATATTTCCGATGGTCTTAGGAACTGAGACACCACTCCTCTTGTGGTTGGGGGTCACCACAACATGAGGAA
>JANHFM010001928.1:130536-154593 GCA_032468115.1 Grayia smithii
GAATTTCTTTAATCCAATTTTTAATTTTCTTCCAATAATTATTAGCTACTACACAGGTCCACCATTGGTGAAAATATGTACCCCTGGCTTCCCCACATTTCCAACAAGAGTCTGATAGGCCCGGAAATATTTTCGCTATTCTTGCTGGCAGGAGGTGCCACTTATACAACATTTTATAGGCATTTTCCTTAAAAGAAGTTGCTGTAGTCATTTTTATATTTGCCCCCCAAATTTGTTGCCATTTCTCCAGGGAATCGAGTGTCCACAATTCCTCCCCCAGGCAATCATGGTATCTTTTATTATCTCCTCTCCTATCATCCGCTCAAATAGTTGACCGTACATCCTAGAGATATATTTGCATTTACTTCCCATCAAGATTTTATCAAAAACTTTGTTTTGTAGCGTATATATCAAATTTGTCCCTATCCCTCTTATAGCGGGACTGAAGCAAGAGATAAGTCCACCAGTCTAATGTAATTCCTTGTTCTGCCAACTCTTCCTGAGATCATAATATCTCTTGGCTATTTAAACCTTCCTTATAAGCGAGGATTTCCCCCTGTTTAAGAGTTGTTGGATACGTTACCGCCTATATCGCTGAAAACCGAACTGGAACCTTAGTGTAAAACTTACCTCTGATCCTATCCCAAATTTCCAACAATATTCTTCTTAAATAGTGCCTTCCAAAATATTTATAGTGCTGATCCTTCTCCCTCCATAAGAAGGTATGCCAACCATGTTGTAAATCGTACCCTTCTAGATCTAACAGGGTCCTTCTTTTCAGAGACACCCAGTCCTTCACCCAGGCGAACAATGAAGTTTGATGATACAATTCCCAGCTAGGAAGTCCAAATCTCCATATTTCTCTATGTTCCTGCAACATCTTAAGCTTTATTCTTGGCCACCTCCTTTGCCACACAAATTTCAAGACGGCTCGATCCAAACTTTTAAAAAAAGATTTCTCCAGCCTTACAGGGGCTGTCTGAAACAAAAAAAGCCATCTAGGCAACACATGAGCGTTAACTATCGCAATTCTACCCATCAGTGTCAGTTGTAAATTTTTCCATTTATTCAAGTCCTTCACGGTCTTCGCATACAATTTATCAAAATTATCTTCCTTAATCGTAGAACAATGAGCTGATAACAGAACTCCCAAATATCTAATTTTCTTAACAATTTGAATCCCAAATCTATTTTCTAATAAAGCCCTAAAAAATATTTTTTACCAAAATCTTCATTTTATCCTTATTCATTCTTAATCAGGCCTCACAACTATAATCTTCAATTGTTTTTATCAATTCCACTGGATCTTCCAGAATAAAGACGAGGTCATCTGCATATGCCTGCATCTTACATTCCTCCCTCCGAATTTTAAGCCCCTTTATCTCCGAATTATCTCAAATCTCAGTCAGGAGGGGTTCCAATGTCAATATAAATAAAAGCGGAGAGAGAGGGCAACCCTGCCTTGTACCCCTACTGATTAATACTTCATCGGTCATCTCCCCATTAACTAAAACTCTTGCCATCTGGGTCGTATAAAAAAAGCTGTTCTTTAGCCAGTGCTTGAAAGTGCCTCTAGAAATTGTTGTTGGTCAGAATGCAGAAGCATTCTGGTTGTCCATAATAACTCACCTGTTGAAATAGTTTCGCTTCTTGCTAGCTGTTTTCTGAGTCCAATTCAAAATGTTCACAATGGCATATATAGTAAATAATTAACATAGCTGAGGTCAAGCTACTTATTGGACTATTCCTGTATAATTAGGGGCATAAATATAATTAACACCAACAACTGATTAGGCTCTTCCTATGGTGGGACCAATATGAATGGATTTGGTAGAGCATACACATTTTGTCATTTTGGCTTTATTGTGATTAGGAAGGAACATCTGCAGTTATTTCTGAAATAATTAAGAAAGGAAATGTCTTTGTTTTGCACAGAGGATCAAATGTTTAATTGCCATTTTGCAGTAATGTCTAAGCATACTTCTGTAGAGAAGATATCTCGAAGTCTATTTTATTTCCTATGAATAGAATTCTTTATTGGCCCAGTGTGATTGGACACACAAGGAATTTGTCTCTGATGCATAAGCTCTCAGTGTACATACAAGCATCAGGTGATAAATCATGATCATAATCATAATCTAATCGTCATGAATCATAAGACAGAACACTCAGTGATAGCCATAAGATACTAAATAAAATAATCAGCACAAATCATAACAACAAAGTGATAGTCATAAGATGCTAAAGGAATAGGTAATATGAAAGACAAGGATAAATAATAATAATACAGCCCTACTACATGGTTTGATATCCTAGGGCATAAGGCAGTGCTGTGGGAATTAGAAAACAGAAGGACAAATGCAAATACACAAAGATCCATGTCTACTTGCTTACCATCTGTCCAGGATAACTCCAGATATAACCGATCAACTCAATGCCTCTTACTGTACATGTCACAACGATATTTTCACCTTGTTTCAAAATAGTTTGCACTGCACTGATAGAAGCATTGATGTAGGATGTAGGAGAGGAAGGAACTGTAAAAGAACAAAACTAGTGAATAGGAAAGAAAGTTAGCTCACATCAACTTTTTTATAAAAAAAAAACAATTGCAGCAAGCTCAATCAGCATGCCACTGTCTCAGAGTGAGAAAATTGTTTTCTTGGGTTTCACTGGATAGACAATTTGAAAACTTCAATATTAATAAAGCATAAGATGTTAACAGTGAATAATAATTAGCCCAGTATGGAACTACAACAAGAGCCCCTAAAATGGAGTTCTTGATGGGTTTAGTTGTTTGCTTGCAGATGTTTCATTATCCAACTAAGTAACACCCTCAGGCTGATGATGTTACTTAGTTGGGTAATAAAATGTCTGGAAGCAAACAACGAAGCTCAGAGAGCACCAAGAACTCCATAGTTCAACCCTGAGGTAGATACGTTCCCTTCTATTAGAGCCCCAAAATCTTAAAATCTTATGGAGAACAAGGCAAAGGCCTTGGCCTGGCATTCAATTTAATCACAATGGAGATCTGAGTATGTTTCTGCTCTGGCAAATCAACAAGGTGACCTGACATGACCATTCCCTCAACTTCAGGCTGAAAGAGAGTCAGAAAGATAAATTCACATTATAATAATCAGACAAATCCCCTATATGCAAAGCAGCCTAAATATTATAGCTCAGATCAAACAGATCAGCCTCCTATAACAGACATATCAGCCCTGCTCAAGTGCCAAAGAGTAGTCCATTATTTTGGTAAGTAATGATGTAGCTTCCGCTGCAACCTGTTCACTTCTCAGTTGTTTAATGAATGTGCTCTTACTGAAAACGGGTATTTTTCCCCCAAAGGAAGTAACGATGGATCTCTTTGCAGAGCTTGCTCGAGATTTTTAGTGAAGCAGATATACAAGATCTGTCAATTCCACCCATCAGAATGATGCCAGGCAGTAATAAGCAGAGTCCGCTCTTTTGTCTTTTTCAGATGAGCACAAGCGGGTTTTGTTTTTTTTAAATAGGTCTTCTCTTCTGTATGACATTCCCATTGCTGGGTGGCGCAGTGGTTAGAATGCAATATTGCAGGCCAATTCTACTAACTGCCATCAGTTCGATTCTGATTGGCTCAAGGTTGATTCAGCCTTCCATCCTACCAAGGTGGGTAAAATGAGGACCCAGATTGTTGGAGGCAATATGCTGACTCTAAACTGCTTAGAGAGGGCTGTAAAAGTAGTGTGAAGTGGTATATAAGTCTAAGTGCTATTCCTAAAGCAGCCCTATCTAGGATGATTTCTTGTTTTCATTCAGTGAATCTCTTGGCTCTTCTGCCGCGGGAGGAGTTCTGTTATCTAGAAGCACCCACGAAAGAGCACACAAGCCAGGATAGGTGTTCAAACGGTATATTTCCTTGTCTTCAAACTTCAACAGTCAAAGGAACTGGACCCGCACGGGTGTAAATTTGGCGCTGAGAGCAGATGCCTCTCAGCACCTTTTATTCCCTCCCTGCACTTCCGCATTTTCAAATTTGGCGCACCGACCATCAGCTGGTGTTTGGCGCGCCTCCGTGACATCACTAGCTGACCGCCGCATCCCACTATTCCCCCCTGTGCTATTCGCTCTCTGTATCCCTATCCCCACCACCAGCACCCTCCGTGTTTTCTTGTCCTTCGTTTCATTCCTCTGTACAACTGGGCTTCACTCGACCAGGTAATCAGCTTGGCTGTTGGCGAGCGTTACTTCACGCTCGACAGAATCCTTTCTGCTCCACACATTGGTTAATCCTATGGTAATAGTGAAAACATGCAAACATTGATCTAAGATTTACCTTGGATATTGTAGACATAGAATGTTTCAGACTCAAACTCTTCATCTTCTATTGTTGCCTTGCAGATGTAGGCCTTGTCTTCAAACTGCCCTTTAAAGCCTTGCTGTGGAAAATACATGCCAGGGACTGGATCATTAATCCTCTTTTCATGAAGAGAGACCGTGGCATTGGGGTTTGTCACACGGCAAGGAATAGTGACTTCATTATAGCCTGTGCTGAACACAAAGGTGTCTTCCTGGGTGCTTGGTAGGAAAGGCATAGAGAGATCTACGAAGAAGAATAGAAAGAAGCTGGTTTTGTCATCGACTAGGAAGGTATCCAAATCACAAAGACTGAAGATAGACTGATTACCTCAAAGAGCCTCCCAGATCAGGGGTCTCCAACTTTGATAACTTTAAGACTTGTGGACTTCAATTCCCAGAATTATTCAGCCAGCAAAGTCCACAAGTCTTAAAGTTGCCATGGTTGGAGACCCCTATCCTAGATGCAATAAGGCAGTGATGGCTAATCTTTTTGCCGTCACGTGCCAAACGTGGGAGCATGGGGGGGGGGTCACACACATGTGTGCCCACACCCTTAATTCAATGCCCCCATGTCCCACCCCCGCACATGCATGCAAGACCCCCCTGCGCTCCCGCTGCTTCTGGCACACAATGGCAAAAAAGTTACTGGTGGGCCCAGTAGGCCCATTTTTCACTCTCCCCAGGCTCCAGAAGATTTCGTGGAGCCTGGGGAGGGCGAAAATGGCCTCCCTCATCCCCAGGGGGGCCCTCTGGAGGCTGGAAACGACCTGTTTCCCGACTTCCAGTGGGCCTGGAAGGTCCAAAAATCAGCTGGCTGGCATGTGCATGCACGCTGGAGCTGAACTAGGGCAACGCTCACATGCCCACAGATATGGCTCCATGTGCCACCTCTGGCAAGCGTGCCATAGGTTCGCCATCATGGCAATAAGGGATACACTTATGAGCACAGCAGCTCAGTATGGAATGTGGAGGAGAAATGCAGCAATGATGTTTTCTCTGCAGAGAGATGCGACTTGGTTCCTCTCTATTACACTGTTCCACAGTATAATAGATGTGTGTATGTGTTGGGGTTTAGCATGTGTATAAGTGTATGACTGCATATACATGTACATCTCCACAGCTGGTATGATAGGTATTGATTTTAAATAGGCCACAAAGTTGTAACTTTTATATATGGAGGTAGCAGAGGAATTTATCTCAAAGAAAAAAACCCTGTGTACTAATCCTGTAGGGACCCGGTGGCTCAGTGGCTAAGATTGTCAGCTTGTCGATCTAAAGATCAGCAGTTCAGCGGTTCAAATCCCTAGTGCCGTGAAACGGAGTGAGCTCCTATTCCTTGTCCCAGCTTCTGCCAATCTAGCAGTTCGAAGCACGTAAAAAGTGCAAGTAGAAAAATAGGGACCACCTTTGGTGGAAAGATAACAGCGTTCCGTGAGCCTTTGGTGTTTAGTCATGCCGGCCACATGACCACAGAGACATCTTCGGACAGTGCTGGCTCTTTGGCTTTGAAACAAAGATGAGCACCGCCCCCTAGAGTCGGGAACGACTAGCACATATGTGCGAGGGGAACCTTTACCTTTACTTTACTAATCCTGTATTGACACCATAGATCGGTTTAAAGGAGGACTAGGATTTTGTCTCCATTTCAAAGTCTTTATTCTCATAGATGAAGTTTGTTAGGTCTTGCATTACGTTGGTGGCCACAGCCAAAGCCCCAAAATAGGTAGAACTTAAAGTATACAGTATATGAAAAACAAAAAAAGATATTTACATCTAGGCATCCTACTTCAACTTTTGAAGGTCCTCCCCAGCAGGTAGAGATGATAGTAGGAAGAAGCAAATACTATATCATTAATATTCTAGGAAAAGTAGTGTGGCCTGGAAAATGTGTAAATTTGACTGAGTTATCTGGAAATAAGCCATGTTTACATCCAGAACAGAAAGTCTTTGTTTATTTTTTCTTCTGAACTTTCTGTTCATTCCACAGAACCAAATACCTACATACACATGAAGCATAAATTACAGGTTTAGAAGTATCAAAGTTGTGCAATCACCAATACCTGGTACAAAAATGTAGATGGCCTTTCCATCCAGGTGTTGATCGTCGGTACAGGAATATTCACCTGTGTTCAAACCAGTCAAGTTCCTTAACGTGAGAGTGCTGGTAAAAATGGTGCCCCTTTTCTCCAGGACAGCATCTAATTTGATGTGCCTGTTGTCTGTTTTCCAGATAACCTTCTTGTGACCTGAACATTTCAGGGTAAAATCAGTGTAGAGATTGAGGACAACTTCGTGGTCACTGGGAGTAATTTCCAGGGAGCTGATTTCTTTCGCACCTTTAAGAAACCATTTGGAAATCAAATGAGCAAGAGACAGAACATAACGGATAGTGAAAGAATGTAGAGTGATGGATGTAAGGTCAAGGATAAAAACAAAGCAATATGTTTCTGTAAAATCTAAACATTTGAACTGCTTGAAAAGCAAAATCGTTTTCCATTTGGAGGCAGGGCCTAGAGGCCAGCCTGTCAAGATATTTGACTAAAAACGAATTCATTGCCATGAATGAAAGGGTCTTGTTTTCCATCTAATGCCTTTTCCTTCTAGGAAGAGCCTGAGATTGGTCTCCGGCAGAACAATAAATTATGACTAATTTGCACGATGTGAGTATAATTCAGGCATTGTGTACAGAACAACTGGAAAACTCCAGTGTAATAAGGATTTTTTTTTCTTCCTAGAACATGGCATATTCTGACCCATTAATTTTGACCCCTGTTACTGAAGTGTCTGCTGTGATTTGTGTTGAAGAAATCTAAACAAGCTAAAGATGTGAAATGAAAATGAAAATTGCCAGGAAATCCATGGGAAATGATACAGTAGACAGCATTTTCCTGAATTGCTTCCTACAAATCTTAACAACGTGCCTCTTTTTTTCTGCTGGCAGTAGCACCAGGCAAACAACTCACCTCTTTCAAAACTTTCACATCCTTTCCCAAACAGACACTTCTTACAGTTGAGTCACCAACTAGAAGACGGCTTCTCTTTTTAGATAACCTACTCACCACATATTGCTGATTTGCAACAACTGCAGACCTTCCTTATCCAAGACCTCTTTTTCCTTGCAGACTATAATCCCCTGCCTAGTTCAGTCATCATCACCACAAACAGCTGAACCTGCCATCTTAATATCCCTATGAAGTTCAATAGGAACACTTAACTATTATGTAGGGACACACCAAAAGCATCATGCTTATGATCCACAGCTCTCACTCAGCCAGATCCAATAGTTGTCCATACTGCCCTTCTCCTGCTGGAAGAGGGGTCTGATAGAGGGGTAGCTCAGAACATACCAGCTGAATCGTCCACCTAATTTCAGCTTGAAGAGCTAAAGACTAGACTAGCAATCTGTCCATGTAAACTAGCATAGAATTCCTGGGCCTTTTCTACCATATCTACTCTTATTTTTTTATCTTCCCAGGTTATCAGCATACCCTCTGGTATTAACCAGCGGAATGACATTCTTTAATCAATTTAGAAGAGAGGAATTGATCATTCCTACGTTGGTCATGGATTCTTTTTGGTAATTAAGTATTATGATTTCTTTTCCTTTACAGGTCAATTGGTCTTCTCTTGTCTTTCCATAAATTTCATCACGTACTGATTTCTTTGTGAACCTAACATGAATTTCACATAGTTGTAAGATTCATGTGCAGTTAAGAATTTATCACTGCCTGAAACACAACTGACAGTCACGTCCTGGAAACTTTCATCAACCAGGAGGGACAAGTTCTAACTGATACAGTAGGTGATTGCACTGATGGCCTTGAGGACCCTCCCTGTGGAGAAAACAGCATAAGACAATCTGAAGGCCTGTCTACTTCGTCAAGTCCAACAGGATTTGCTCTATTCTCAGATAACTGTACAAGATCTTTCCCAAGGTATTTCACATGGATCTGCACTGCATCTGGATTCCAACTGGAAACAAACACAAGTGAGTTTGTCTGTCAGGTGTTAAACAGGATCCTTGGTGCATTCGTAAAGGTGATCACCAGAGCTCTCCTGTCCCATGAGGGGCTCGGTGATCCTGAACATGGCTGCTGGAGGACACTCTGTGGATGCAATAAGGGTGGAGAAATAGTAACGTTTTGCCACTATTACCACCACAAGCAGCTCTAAGTGGTATCTAGTTGCAATTATCTTTCATTTTCTTCAGCGATACTCTAGGTGTCTTTACAATTTTCTGAACCTTCACCTCCTCCATGAACCATGGAAAGAGTTAGGACTGATGGGTCAAGAGAGGTCACACAGGCATGATCCTGTCCAAAACATTGGCTGCCCTTTGATTATAGGATGTTACCAGAGCTTTGGCAGGAACATGCAGAACCTCCCCCCCCCCCAGTATTCCCCAGTTCCCTCTGGAAGCCATTTTGTTGCCATTAGTTGCCAGGGACAGATTGCTTGAATGGGTCTGGCCTCCCTGTGGAGAAAACAGCATAAGACAATCTGAAGGCCAACAGGGCATGATCTCCCCATGACAAGGAGGATACCAATAAGTTGTTCCCCACTAATCATGTCGCCATTGCTATGACAAGCAGATCATATCTGGTGTGTGATTACTATCCTGAGTTAGGCTCAAGATGATTTGGATTAGGCCCATGGCTGCTATGGTAGTCATGATCTCCTGCACCCCTTCCAAGGCCATACCCACAGATGACAGATTACCATTTCAGGCTTATGGTCCACAGATGGACCATAAGCCTGGAAAACTCCACTATTAACCCTGAGATGGCCTCCAGCAGCAATCAGGGAGACTGTTATGCAGCAGGGCGGCTGGTACAGTAGGCAACACTCCTACATCTGATCTCATGAGCTCAGCTTCCAGAACAGGTCCCATAAGCCCAGCTTCCCAAGTTTCCCAGCCAGAAGGCCAAAAGAGATTATCAAATGGTTATTGCCACCCTTCTTCCCCTGTCCTGGGGTCTTGGCTGGTGCCAATCAGTAACCCAGCTGGGCACATCTCTGAGAGCGGAGTCACCCTCTTCCAGAGTCTGCCAAATCTCAGTGATGTGTGCCAAGTTGTCTCGCTCCTTCTCAATAAGGTCTTGGATAAGGGGAGCCTTACTACTACCCTGGCATTCACCACCAGCAGCTAAACCACAAGGCCTCCAAGGATTTTCAGGGACTGGGAGTGAGCTCAGGGCACAAGAACATGCCACTGGTACTAAGCATCAGTGGCATCTTCTCCTGAAATGGCCTGTCCTATAGATCCCATAACAACCCATGCCCAACATCACTATTATGTGTTGCCATGCCCAAGAGCCCACAAGATGGTCTTCCCCCTCTGAACCTGATTTCCCTCCTTTTGGGCCACAGGATTTGCTATTCCTTTCATTCCCTTCACATTCACTCCCTCAGACACTTTCAGTTAGTGGACTTCTGCTCCATAAAACTCTGAATTAAACTCAAAGAAGTATTAAGAGCTCCTCCTTTTTAAAATAAACAAATGCCCTAGTTTGCTTTTACTTGTCCCACATCTAAACAGACTTTGGACTGGTCTGCAGAATATTCTCTTCAAACATAGAATTCTCACCCTGTTCTTGACTGTTATTTTATTTATAACATTAAAATACGAAAAGGTACAATTATTGCAGAAATAAAACAGGGTGTAGCAATGTCAGCAGTGGAACTTAGCAATGGAACATAGCAATCCTATGGCTAAGCACATTGATTTGTGCTTACAAAATTGTAAGCTGCCCTGAATCTCCGGAGAAGGGCGGGATATAAGTTGAAATAAAAAAAAAAACTTGAGCACTAAAATTTAGGGGTGGGATTTAAGAGAGCAACAGTGAAAGAACTCTTGGAACTGGAAGATGTCATGTTATGCCAAGGCTCTGCATCTTTATTTTGTGAGTCCCTGGCCTCAAGGATGTCTCTGAGACAGTTTCCCTAGCTGCCTTAAGTCTTTCTATTTAGTGGACCACTGCAGGAAACCCATGCAACTTTCAGGCTCCAAAAATGATCGCAACTCATGAACTGCAATGTGTCTGTGGCCTGCCAGTACCCAACTGCTTTCTTTCTTTCTTTTGAGAGAAGGAAAAGGAGAAGGCTGAAAAAACTAATAAGAGTTTAAAGTCAATTGAGGCATGCTTTCCCTCCCCTCCCCCTCTGCACCTAATGAATCCCAGGTTTGTCATCTGAGAAGATGGAAGTTTCACAGAAGTATTTTGAGTAGGGTAACCTGCATCTGCTTTTGCCTTATCTTCATTAAAACACCTGCTAAAGATGTAGAAGTCAGCTGAGAAGGTTTACGTTTATGATCCCGGACTCATCTTTAGTAAAACATAACTGCAATTAGAAAAAGAAAATCAGAGTATCCAAGGTAAAAGTGGGGATTCAAGCCACTTGTTTGAATTCCCTTTTGAAACAATATTCATGTTTCTACTGAAACAAAGCACAGTGTTATTAACTGAATTGGATCCAGAGAAAAAGGTATTATTTCAACATATAAACAGGGCTTTTTTTTTTTTCTTGAGGCATTAACCTTACCCTCAGGGCTAGGGAAGCTTCTAAAGCAGTAGCCCAGCAAACTCTGCCTGTCCCCTGCCCATGCACAAATGGTCTGCATATTACAGCAGGGCTTCTATCCTTGGACTCCAGCTTTAATTGATTATATCTGACCACACCTTAGGGGGGCTAACCAAAAGTGGTCATCGACATGGAAGTAATTTTCACGGAAATAAATGGGACTTATATATTAAATGGGCGGTGAATTGGTTGACTTTTGTTTAATATAACAAATTCTGTAAGCCTGGAGTTATAGAAGTATGACTCAAATGAAAGAGAACTTTGAGAAATGTTTGCTTCAGAGTTTTTAATCGCAGAGAGGTTTGACAGTATGTGTGCGTGTGACGAGTGCATGTTGCAGCTAAGAGGCAAATGCTATTAAGATTAAGGTATCAAAGCAATTGTATATAGACAATAATGTCACAAAATGTGATTCAGGAGAATTTCTTTTTTCTTTCTACATGAAAGATAGCCAATCACAGCCTCTCTCTGTACAAAACAGAAGTTTTATGAGCACTTTACATAGAAGCATTTGTACATCCATAATATGCCCAGGTGTTTGCTTACTTGTGAGGAAGAGGACCAAGAAGAGTAGCATCTTCCGAAAGAAAGCAGGCATCGTTGTTGTCAGTTCTGTTTCATGCAGGAGTATCCTGTAAAAAGAAAAGCCAAACCAGTGATGCATAGGAATCTGGGGAGTGGGCAGTATATGCCCTGGCCAAGGGTAGATTAATAAATATTGATATATTATTTTTATTTGTGAGCTGCCTCGAGTCCTTCGGGAGAAGGGCGGCATATAAATGCAAGTAATAAATAAATAAATAAATAAATAAATAAATAAATAAATAAATAAATAAATAAATAAATAAATAAATAAATAAATAAGAATCATACCAATACAGTGAATGAATGACTAATCTGTTCCTTTCTTTGGGGTTGTGACCATCTGCTTTAATGGAGAAAAACAATGGGTAAAGGAAATTCAAGCCTAACCCTAACTTTAACTTTATTTTAAACAATCAGTATTGTTGTGGTGTCAAGTGTCTCCACAATGCAAATCTTTGGGCTTAAAAACTGGTTAAAAAAAATAGACGATGTCTCTTGCTTTTTATTCTCTTAACAATATTGGTTTAATAGGGTTTAGAGTTCATTATTGTGGGAAGAAGTCACAAAATCCAAGCAGCAGCTTGAAGCCATTAACTGATGACTGCATGACTTTAGTTTTGGAAAAGTGCTCGCACTGAATCATAACCACAACATATAATGAGATAAGAATCATAACCCAATGTAATGCGATCAGAAGCATCTTGTAACTACTTTTCATAATTTCTTACGTCATCTGAGGTCAATTTACTTTACAATTTGGACATAGCAGCTGAATGAGGTATATATATCTATGAAAACTGCTATCCTATTTTTTTCCCTTTTTTGTATGTAGTGATTCATATTCCAAGTTTCACACATCTTCTCTAGATGGATGAAAACCAGTGCTTTGAACCTGGAGATAAAGAAGTGTTCCAGAGCATGCTCTGAAGTCCTTTTTTTTGTCTTTGAAACAGTATGTATCTTTATGTGAGTATGCTCATATTTGCAAAGCACCCATAAGTAAATTATGTTTGTGGCATATGTAAGTTCTATTTTCATTTTATAAGAGAAAAATTGAGCACCAAGAAACAAGATTGAGCAGACTGCCTTCTCAGGTACAGTCAAGTTCTTAAGGCTGGTGTCTGTATCATTTCAACAGAAAAACGATTTGGAGAAAAAAATGCAACATTCTAGGAAATTCTTTTGCAACTATATTTACTTTTGAAGAAAGTGCGATAAAGAATTTGTGATACTATAATCTGATACTATTGATAGCTCCTGGTATTCCAGATCCTTAAGCACATTTAATTGCCTTCTCAACACAGTTTCATATGCAAATCTAGAAATACAGTAGGGCTGCAAGGCTCTATGTAGATTCTGTAAAGAAAACTATATTCCCTTTGCATTTAACCACAGCTTCTACTGGCAGCCTAAAAATGTAATGGAGGGTACAAATCTTTCTACATCAGGGGTGTCAAACTTAAAGCCAGTGGGCCGGATGTGGCCCATGGGGTGCTTAAATCTGGCCTGTGAGGCCGGCCTGGAAATATCAAAAGGACTGACACATGGTTTGGCCTCCTCTGCTGGAGGCCGAGGAGACTGAAAATGGGCCACGGGGAGGGGGTACTTGGGAAAACGGGTTGTGTGGCAGGGTGCTGCAGGAGGCATCTGTCCCGTCTACCCCCTGGCCCACAGAGAAGAACTACAATGCTGATCTGGCCCTCAAAGAAATCCAGTTTGACCCTCCTGTTCCACATGAAAAAAATCCTATTTATTTATTTATTTATTTATTTATTTATTTATTTATTTATTTATTTATTTATTTATATCATCAATCATTTTTCACATCTCCTACAAAAGAGATTAAATTAAATCGTTTTAAATTAAAAAGTTTTAAAGCTTCAGTTTGTTCCACTAAACTCAAACATGGAAGGGGATATAAAGTTTATCAGATAACAGTGCATTGACAGCTCTAGTTACCGTCAATATTACCATCGATGGTATATTGAAAAATATTTTCACTGCTGTCCCTCTCTGAAAGTTATGAAAAAAGCTATCTTTTCAATCCAAGCAAAGAGATGAGAATGTAGAGTAAATCGACAAAAGTTGATTTTTAAAAAACAAATATAAGGGAGAAATGAGTGGAACTTTGAAGGAGATGGTGTTACTTTCTCAAAACACAAAGGACATCATGGGGAAAGGATTTAAGGAGATTACGGGGAAAATGAAAAATACTAATACGAGGGAAAGACCAAGACACCTAGGAAAGGGAGGAGCCAACAGAAGTAATGGAGGAAAAGACTGAGCCGAAGAACCAGAGCAACTCCCTTACGTACCATAGTACCACTCTAATTTAAACTGCACATTGCACTAATGGCCTTGTGGGATGACGTTTATTTTTCAGGAATCAAGGAACAGCAACAGGATGAAGCACAAGTAGAGTGTGTAACCTTTCACAGTCCCGGGTCCCAACTGTACTTCCTGAAATTCCATTCTTAAGAAGAAGAAAATGGCTTTGCAGCAGCCTTTAAACTTGCTCAATACCACGCTAGTACCTTATTTTTTCCAACACTATTGAAGTCAGCTATTAAGCAAGGGCATGCTCTGGCCTGTTGCTTACATGCTCAGCATGCTAGAGAAATAAATTTTTAAATGATATATGATCATCATCTATTTTTTGTCTTACTCAGCTTGAATGAATTGATTTACCAGTAAATCCCAATGTGTTTCTGATTTATTCAGCAACTTTCCCCCCCGAAAGCCTTGGGATTCTTTCTTTTCCTGCTTTCCCAGGTTTTGTCTACAAGAAGAATTTGTTTCCTGTTTATTTAGCTTTGGGAACATTTGTGTGCCCTAAATTGCCTAACTGCATCTACATCTAAATCCACTCAAAATAATCCTGATCTAAAATAAATTGTACAACACTCAACTCAGAGTTATTTCCACTATAATCTGAATTTATGAACAGATTCTATGTTTCCTTCTAATTTTTCCCGGGATAAAGTTCTACAACATTATGGCAGATGAAAGAAATTATATTTCATTATACAAACAAGTTCAAATACCACTGTTGATGTTTTCTTATCTGATGAGTCTAAGAAAAAACAGTAAGTTATCACTAAAAAAAATTAGAACTCTATGTTGGATCATCATGGCCATTGTTTGGCAAAAATAAACCTCAGGCAGCATCAAACTGATACTAAAATTTCTATATGAACACAAAGGACAGCTGAAAATGATACGATCCAATTAAAACTTCTAAAAGTTATGGCAAATAAAAGGCACATAATAAAAAAATTGTTCTGTTCTCTGACGTAATGTCATATTGCAAGTAGCCATGGTGGCCGAGTGGTTAGAATGCATGTTGAAGGTCGAGGACTAGGCCCAATAACTTAAGGAGGCAGTCAGGATTAATGTAAGTATTCTTTTATTGATTTGTAGTCAATAATTAACTTACATGGCTTTGATATGATTTTCCTTCTCTTCACAGGTACATATGGGTAAAAAGCATGGAGAGGACTCAGGCACGAGCCTTTATAGTAAGTAGGCGGAGACAATAACAAAAGGTAAACCACATGTACTTGGGCACTGCCCAGTTAACCCTTAACATACTGCATACATGGTTGGTTAGGTGTTTCATCCCAACAATGCAGTACGGCAGGCTACTGCTGACTGCCAGCAGTTCAGCAGTTCGATTCTCACTGGCTCAAGTCTTCCATCCTTCCGAGGTTGATAAAATGAGGACCCAGATTGTTTGGGACAATATGCTGACTTTGTAAACTGCTTAGAGAGGGTTGTAAAGCTCTGTGAAGCAGTATATAAGTCTAAGTGCTATTGCTATGTAAGTTTAGTGGGGCAATATTGCAGGTTTAATTTACCATTAAAAGGATAATCTCTCCACTATCCAACCATATATGGCAAAGGGGCAGGAAAGGTAACCTTCCCAAGTGACTTTGATCTTAAGAGACAGTACTTGTAGCTTGTCAATCTCAGGGGACAGTCTGAACGGTCTGAATAGGTGGTACACACTTGCTAAAAAACAGAACAACCAAAACCAGTGATACTCCCATTGTCTGATACTACTTTTGTGACTTCAATTACAACTACTTACAATTAGAAGCAACTACAGTTGACAAATAACAGTTTGTCAAAACAGTTTGTAAAAATGTATCTCTCCTTGAGATCCATGTTTGTGACTGCAGAAAGTAAAAGAAACAATGATATACAAAATATTAAGAAAAAAGTGAGCTATATTATAGAACAAAAAAGGACACGGCATTACAAATGTGAACTGAGCAAGTGTTAGCATGTTTATATTCAGAGACAATATAAAGAAATGCTTGTAAGAACAAGCATTAGTTGTGCTGATCCTGATACAGATTGTACAAGGGGATTAAACAAGTTGGTTCTTGCATCGATTTTGTATTTATGTAAAGAACCAAGTTGCCCAAACTTATTTGTCAACTGCAGTTGCTTCTATTAGTTAGTTGCAACTGAAGTTACAAAAGTAGTATCAGAGAATGGGAGTATCACTCTTGGATATTTTAGCTGTTCTTTTTTTAAAAAAATAATTTTTATTGATATTTAGAAAGTTAAAACAAACAAGTTAAACAAAAAATAACAGACTATGACAAACATAAACTACAATATCTAAATATTAATGACAAAATTGACGACTGAAGAGCTTTCCCGCTCCCCCCATAGTTATTTAAGGATTATTCTGATTTATTTCACATTTATAATTTAAAATTAACAATGAAATATTTACTTATGGTACAAATATTAATAACTGTTGGTTCCTATATTTGATGAGTACAATTAAATATCTATAATCATCTATTCATTCTGCTAAATTTTGTTGCAGTACCAGCTATACCATTTGTCCCAGGTTTCAAAAAAAAGGTGACTCTTGTTTATTTTTCAGTATGTATGTTAATTTATCACATTCTGTGCAATTTAGAATTTTTGTAAAAATTAACTGATCCGGTGGGATTTCTTCATTTTTTCCAAAATTGGGCTAATGCCAGTCTTGCTGCTGTGGCAACATGTAAAAAAAGATACCAGTTTTGATTGTTGGATTTGTTTGTTCTTATATGTAAAAGGTATGATTCCGGTTTAAGAGGGAAGATCTCGATATTTTAACTGTTCTATTTTTTATCTGTTGTAGTGGAGGGCCTCCAATATGCAGAATTTAAGACAACATTTTTTTAAAAAAAAACAGGCCCTTCTCTTCAACTTTTTTTCCAATTTTGACTTGGTGAGAAAGACAACAAAGTGAGTGACTCCTCTTACGAGAGCACTCTCTCTATCTCTTATGAGTCCCTTTCCCAGAAAAGTTCATTGTGCCACATCATCCACAGACAACCAATATTTCCAACACTTGAAAAAGTAGCTCTTTCTCTCTACTCATGTTATTTAAATAAAAGGTTTTAAAGACTAGTCCTAGAATCCATGTTTCATTCAAAAGCCATATGGATTCCATCAAATGCTGCCTGTTTGACCTTGCCAGACAGAATACAAATAATTAGCGTCATACATTTGCATCGGGAGATAGGGAGGCATATCAGGGAGTTGAGGTTGCCTCTGGATAAGCAAGACATGATAACAAGGGTTTTAATGATAAACAGTACTTGAGTTACCCTGGGAAAAGAGAATTGAGAAGAAATTACTGTGAAAAGATGGCAATGCTTGCAAGCATTGCAGAACCAGTAGAAACTAAAACAAAGCTAGATAATCTGAGCCCAATGATGACCATGCTCATATTAACATGCAAATATTTACAACCCTGAATCTTATTAAAGCATAACTTTTTTCTTTTATCTCTTTAGGCTTAAGTATCTATTTTTCAATTCCGATCTGTGGGCGATCAGAAGATGAAAGTTTGGGCAAACATATCTTTTCTTATTGTATTATCTTAAGTTATATCAAACTGAATCTCACAGATCCATCTCATTTAATGTCCTGCTCCCATAGTGATCAACTAGGTGATTATAGGAAGCCTAGCAATAGGATATGAATGCTGTTCCCTTTATATTCCACAGTGATTTTGTATTCCACAGTAACTATTGCTCTGAGATATCCTTCCCTCTTAACCCAGAGGGAATGTATAATGTATAGTTCCTAGAGTCATTGAGAGCTTCCATGAATTTGCTTAGGTGCAAATATGGTCTCCATCTTTGCATGTCCAAAATTCCCTACAGCCAAAAATCAACAGATCAATTTTTCTGTTTTTGGGATAGAAAACTGTGATGTAGTGTAAAAAAACCAATATTACTTCTTCCCAAAACTAAACAAAATTTGAGTGAGCTATTTTTTTTAATTTTAAAAAATAACCTTTAACATTTAAAAATAGGTATACTGACATTTACATAAAAGAAAAAGGATAAAAAGGAAAAAAACAAGAAAAATAACAGTAAACCTTTGTATAAAGATAGATCAACATCACTTCTATGTACATTTACATACATACTATTTATATAGGTTATTTGTATATGTAATCAGTTTTGAAATGCTAGCGACACTTCAGCTACAGCATATCACTATGTGATGTCATCCAAGTCATTCCGCACTGTATTTCGAAATATTTCATAACATGTCATATCATATAAAAATCATATTGTTATATATACAAGCATTTTGTTTTAGTTTTTGTTTAACTTTTTATTCTCTAGCCATTTAAACCATCTATTCCAAATATTGTCATTTCCACTGTCATCATTTGCCTTCATTTTATTGGTAAGTAAAATTGGTATTGGTATTTCCAAGCATATTCCATGTAAAATCTGATTACTTCTTCCCCCTGTTTACTAAAAAGGTCTTGGGAGACCTTTTAAGTGTCCATAGGAGTAGGCTTTTCCAATGACTACATCTCAATGTCTCTTCCAATAGAACTCCACTCTTACCAGTGGCCAAACCCAAAAAGCCTCAGTTCACATTATGACAGCCTAGGTTAAAATGCACTTTCCTTAAGGAAATCAACCCTGATTGTTCTTTGAAAGGACAGATACCGAAGCTGAAGCTCAAATACTTTGGCCACCTAATGAGACGAGAGGATTCCTCCAGGGGTGAAATTCATTTACCTTCTCTACCGGTTTGCAAATGTGTGCGTGCCGCACATGCGCAAAGCCTTCTGCACATGCGCAGAGGCTTAAAATTGTCACAAAAAAGTGACATCATGATGTCCGCGCAGGTGGGCGGAGCCTCCCACAGCCACCACCAGCGGTGCACCCAAGCCGGATAGAACCAGCTGAATTTCACCCCTGGATTCATCCATTGGAAAAGACCATGATGCTGGGAAAGATTGAAAGCAAAAGCAGGGGTTGGAATAGTGTCATTGACACAATGAATGAATTGGGGCAAACTCCAGGGGCAGTAGAAGACAGGGGTGCTATGGGATTGTGAAGAGTCAGACATGACTTAGCAAGTGAACAAAAAGATGCACTTCAGTGCTAACCATCGTTAATTGGAATTGATTGTGTGTCTTAACCCAACCAGGGAAATGGGTCTAGATGGATCTCAGATGGAAAAGAATTCCATAAATTGGAAAGACAGCTCCCATGAAACCTGACTTCTTGAGGTGGGGAGTAAGACTCAGAGGGAAGGATTGCAAGAGGAACAGACCATCTTTTGAATATTTCATTCCCAAACTGCTTAGGGGTCTAGAGGTCACAAATGGCACCCAGAATTGTGCCCTAAAGCAACCTGGTAACAAATGCAGTCAGAAAAAGAGTGATGTTTGAACCAATCAAAGCTTTAGCTGCCACATTCTGAACCAAAGGTTTTAAGGGTAAAGATACATACAAAGTTGTTGTGGCCCCAACTCCCGAGCCTGTGCTGTCAGAGGAAGAGGACATTGAAGATGAAGGGGAGAAACTGGCAAGGCCTTCCTCTCCAGGACAGCCCTTACTGGCAATGCCTCCCTCCCCAGGATTTTCCCCTCTGGCAATGCCTCAGGTTCAGTCGGAAAGCCGAGAGGGACAGCCTGAGATAAGCCAGGAGGGAAGCATATCAGAGCAACTCCCGATAGGAAGTGAGGAGGAGGAATCCTGGCTCGATCCGAGGCAGCGTCATAGGGAGAAACATCAGCAGCAACTTAGGAGGCGTGGGAGGACCAGAGATTGAGCTGAGTCACTGAGCCACCCCCAAGGGATAAAAGTAGGTGGGATTACTCTGAAAACTTTGTACGTGACAAAGTTTGCTCAACAAGAGAGTTTTCTTCGTGCTTCAGAACATTTGGCTTTTGATTATCTTGGATTGAATCTAGGGTAACGATTATTCTTGAACTTCTTTGTGATTTTGGACTTTGGAATAAAATAGCTTTCTTTCTGTTTGTAAGTAAGCGTTTCCTTACAATCTCTGACTTGGCAGGTACGGCGTATTTGGCTGCCAAGAATTGTTATCAGTTCAAAGAAAAAGTTTTCTATTTTGAACTTCAAGCCGGCTTGGCTGTGTGTGTGCGTGTGTGAGGAATTAATCACCCTTGTGGGGAGGGGAAATAGAACACAAAGTATTACAGGTAGTCTTCGAATTGTGACTGCAATGGAGCCTGCCATCACTCTCGTAACTCATGATGGTCATAAAATTTTGCAACCTTTTTTGCAGCAGTTGATAAGAGAATCAACGGTTTGCTATGGTTTTGGCAAAATTGCCAACCATGATCACATGATCATGGGATGCTGCAAACAGCCATAAATGTGGCTTCATCACTGAAAGCCTAATATGCACTCATGTGAGGGGGGACATGCATGTCAGAACTTTGAATCTGGGTCCCCAGGTAGGTCCATTGGAACTTTGACTGGTCATATCTGACTGGTCATAAATCAAGGACTATCAGTATAGCAATCTAATTGAGTGGGGAAAGGGCTTTAGTCAATTTAGCAAGAAAGTTCAGCAAACTACAGAAAAGTACCTATATCCTTTAAAGCTAAAGAAAGCTCTGCATGTGATGCAGCAAGTAACTACCTCGGGACAAAGAGCATCACCAAGCTGTATACTCATTCCTTCAGAAGCAACACAAGTCAGGATTACCTCTCACTATACTACCCAGATTAATTCTCCTGATCACCATCGAATAACAGAATTACAGAGTTAAAAGGAACCTTGGAGGTCTTCTGGTCCAACCCTCTGCTCAAGCAGGAAACCCTATAACATTTCAGAAAAATGGTTGCCCAATCTCTTCTTAAAAACCTCCAGCTTTGGAGCACTCACAACTTCTGAAGGCAAGTTGTTCCAATGATTAATTGTTCTAACTGGCAGGAATTTGCTCCTTAGTTCTAGGTTGCTTCTCTCCTTGATTAGTTTCCATCCATTGCTTCTTGTCCTGACTTCAGGTGCTTTGGAGAATAGCTTGGCCCCCTCTTCTTTGTGGCAGCCTCTTAGCTATTGGAACATCGCTATCATGTCACCCCTAGTCCTTTTCATTAAACTAGCCCTGCCAAGTTCCTGCAACTGTTCTTCATGTGTTTTAATCTCCAGTGTCCCTAATCATCTTCGTCAGTCTTCTCTGCATTCTATCTAAAGTCCCAAAGTATCTGGTCATTGCTAACTCACCTCCATAAAAAGGAATGTTAACATTTTAAACAACCTCTGCAGTCTGTGAAATCACGGGAGAAGGACGTACAGTAGTGCCAGAGGATTGGAGAAAGGGATCTCTTGTTCCTATCCTCAAACAAACAGGAGCAAAAAGAAGATACAGCTAATTACTGACTGGTCAGCCTGATGAAGATACCAGACAAAACTCTGTAACACATTATTAAGCAGTCGGTCTGTGAGCATTTAGAAAAGAATGAGCTGCTTGGCAAGAGCCAATGTGGGTTTATCAAGAATAAAACATGCCAAACCAATATGTTCTCCTTTTTTGGTAGTATGACCAATTCAGTTGACCACGGGAATGTGGTGGACATAGTGTACCTTGACTTCAGCAAAACCTTCAACAATCTCCCACAAGATTCTAGTAGGGAAGATGACCAAAAATGGGCTCCACTAATGCTGAAATTAGTTAGATATAGAGCTGGTTGAAGAATTGTACCCAACTAGTAGACATCAATAGTACCATGTCAAGCTGAAGGGAAGGGTAAGTGGCATACCACAGGTTCTGCTGAGGCTTTCTCTTGTTCAACATGTAAAAGGACCAGAATCAGGCATTTGAAAAGATGATTATTAAATTTGCAGATGATACAACTGTAGGAATATAGTAAACACCTTAGAGCAGAGGTATCCAACCTTGGCAGCTTTAAGACCTCTGGATTTCAACTCCCAGAATTCCCTAGCCAGCCATGGTGGCTAGTGAATTCTGGGAGTTGAAGTCCACAAGTCTTAAAGTAGCCAAAGTTGGACACTCCTGCCTTACAGGAAACTATCAAGATTCAGAATCTTGACAAGTTGGAATAATGGGCAGAAACACAATGAACTTCAACAGACAGATGTAAAATCTTACATCTGGTTAGGAACATATCTATAGTGGATGGGACTATAGGGAGAGGAGGACTATAGGGAAAAGATCAGGCTATGGTATCTTGGTGGATCACAAGCAGACAATGTGATGCAACTGCAAAAAAAAAAAAAAAGAGCAAAAGGAATCCAAGGATGTATTCAAGAAAATATGATGTCAAGATGAAGAGTTGTGGATTTGGGCAGAGAGTTGGACGAGATGGTTCCAAGATCCTTACATTTTACAAACCAACAAATAACCAACAAATAAACTCACTAGGTGAGGTCAGACCTGGTCCTCTATGAACTCGGCAAAATACTGCTATGTTAAAAGGAATATTTTTAACAACACATGATGATTGACCAAGAAGAACAAAACGTATCCAATGACATTCAGACAACCATCATCAGTATGTTCTGTTTTATTGTGTGGGTGTGTACCAGAAATTCCTAAATTTTTTCCATCATACCTTTAGTGTACTCTTAATGTAAACACCCGTCATAAAAATCCAAACACGAAAATGAACACAAATGAACAATGAAAACAATACAATGAAACTTTGGAAAGTTGGCTTTATAGTAACAATGTAACTAAAAGATATTTTGCACTTACCTTGGACTCTGTCTGAAATTCCCCAACGGGGGAAAACACCTCCCAGTTTGGGAAAACTCTGGTATATGCTTATACACATTCACATATAACAGAGGTCTTCAAACTTGGCAACTTTAAGACTTGTGGACTTTAACTCCCAGAATTCTCCAGCTAGCTATGCTGGAGAACCATTCATTTAATAAATAGTTTGAAAGTTGTGAAAAAGTTCAGAAAAAGTGACATGCAACCCATCCTCAAAAGTTATGACCATCATACCATCTTGGTAGTTAATATAGCATGATTGCAATTTGGACATTTGGCAAGGGGCACACATTTATATCAATTGCATTGTATTGTGGTTTTGTAATGGCAAGTTGCAAACTTTCCAGATGGCAAAGTCAATTGGGAAGCCAGATTCACTTAACAACTGAAATAAAAATGGTCATAAATTCAGGTCCAGCCATGTGACTCATTTAATGACTGCACTGCTTAGCAACCAAACTTGTGGTCCCAACTGTGATCATAAATCAAGGATTACCTGTACATATGCATAGAGTGTACATATTTGCATGCATGTTTGCTCACTTTCTTTAAACAATAAGGTAGTTTTTCAACCCCAGAGATACATATCTTAAATAATATTATGTTATGCCGCCACAGATTAAGCAAACAGGGCATTATTTGATTAATATACCAATTAAACACTAAGTACTTATTGCTAGGCAAGCTCGGCTGTAGTCTTGCACAAATCTCAGGGAACAAAGAAGCCTAAATGCAGGTGTACTGACCTCATAGGCATGTATTTTGGGAATTGGTGGGTGTGCTCTCTGGGACTGTCCAGAAGCTCATTAAAGAGAGAATTATGTCTTGGATTTGAAAAGCCTGAATTCCTGATGCATCATTTAGTCTCACCTATGGTTCCTACAGCTGTACGGAGCATAATACCCAGAGGTGGTATTCAGCCGGTTCGCACCGGTTCACGCAAACTGTTGGCGGAAATTTGGCCAAGGTCACCAAGCCAGTAGCGATGGCCAGCTGGCCACACCCCCGAACCAGTCCCCCGGTCGCCGTTTGTTCGCCCCACGCCATGTTAATCGCCACCATGTTCTTCGCACACGTGCATCCCATTGCCTTGCAAGTCCAATGGGGCGCACATGCACGAAGAACATGGCAGCCACAGCAGCAGCTTTTTCTGCGACCTCCAGTACTTTTCAGCACCGGCGGCTGGGAGGCTTCTTTGCCAGATGCTTTCCAGCAGTGGCAGCTGGCTGGGGGCCACTAAAAACTCCAGTCAGCTTGCCTTCTAGACTCTGGACCAGCTGCCGTGGAAGGTAAGCAGCCCGAACAAAGAGGCGGTGGTGGGACAGGAAGCGGGGCTGGGGCCGCTAAAGGAAGGGAAATGGGGGCGACTGGCGAATTCCAAAAATTTTCCTATCTTTTCCTGTGGGTGTGGCTAGGTGGGGGCCATGTGTCTGAGTGGCCCGGGGCGTGAGTGATGTCAAGTTGGCCATGCCCCCCCCGTCACATACCCCCCCACCTAGCCACGCCCC
>JANHFM010001928.1:154693-166586 GCA_032468115.1 Grayia smithii
ATTCGGTGTATAAGACGCACCCAGATTTTAACCCCCTTTTTGGGGGTAAAAAGGTGCGTCTTATACTCTGAAAAATATGGTAGTTAATAATACTGATTTGATGGTCAGGGCTGGTGAGCTCCATGTTTCTTAAGGAATGCCATCTATTGGTACCCCAGAAATGTGGCTTCTCTATCACAGCACCTATCATCTAGAATGAGGTCCTTTTAAGATCCATTTTGCCCCCAACCCTCAGGTGCTTCAAAGGCTCCTGAAGACTTGGCTCTTCTCTCAGGTTTTTGCTGAGGATGACTGAGGCCTCCTTTTTCCCTAGTTTGTTTTCTTTTGTTTCCACCTAGTTTTTATTCTGTCATCTCTACTTTTGGGAGAGTTTGTTACTTGTCTTGTTTTTGTCTATATAAGTTGTCCAGAGTTTCTGGGAGTCAGCCAGCCTATAAGTTAATAATACTAATAATAAAACATCAGTTGCAAAATATAGCTTTACTTGGAACACCTTACATCCTGTGAAAATATCTTTTAACATCATCAAACATATGCCTATCCCAGGTCCTTGGGAACGACTTGATGGATGGATAAAAATGCCAAATGCCAGTCTAAACATCTGCTTGACTATACAAGCAACAAGAATAAAAATAATGGGCAAAATAGCATCTGCGACCAAATGATTGAGATCTCACCCTTTTTAATGTGTGTGGCACATGCTGCCTGCATGTAAAAAGAAGTGGGACTTCAAATGCTTGGTTACAACTGCCATTTTGTTGGGGCTGATGATCCCTTGCAGATGCCCCTTTAAAATGAATAAGGAAAGAAAAATGTAAATGTTGATAGTTCTGTCTGCCAATATCATGCTCCCTTCTATTGCTATTCCCTTAGAATCATTAGCAGAACCTATATTTTCCTCTAGTAGAAAAAAATCTCACTGTTTTTTGCTCCTAGCACAGATTGCAAAATAGGAAGCTACTAGTCCATCATGGGGACTGAAGGGAACCAGTAACCAGACTGTTTGTTATTAAAGCAAAGGAATGTGACTGGAGGAGATGAGAGGTCATTTCATTCTGTGGTCAGCCTGATTTGAGTGGGAAACAAGCACTTCTTGCTCCCTAAAATCCACTCTGGGGAAAATACAGCTGCTGCAAAAGTCTCAAATGAGACTATTACAAGAATAGACAGTAGCATTCCTCACATTGCAACCAAGGCCCACTCCTGCCTACTGAAATGGCAATAAACAGGTGACTCTGTTTTTCCTGCTTACACCAGAGAAGAGCCATTTGAAAACAATGTACTGTAGATGCTATTTTGTATATAATGCACATTGCACTGTACCAGCATGTATGTTGAATTTAAACACAGCTTTACTCTAAGATATTCCTGAAGTGGAAGAATTAGTTCAACATTGAGGCCCATATTTGATATATATTCTAAATATATATTTGATATATATTCTAAATATATAACATATTGTTTTATAAATACGTATTGCCCTGTAAACATATAACTTATAATACATCACTCTTTAATATATATCAACTTCCAAATATTAGAGATGTAATGTAGAATAATAACTTACTGTATTTGATAGTATTCAGAAATATATTTAAAAAATTAAGCCAGGCTAAGAAATATCTGATGGGCTAAGAAATAGTTGAAAATTGTGCTTTTTAAAAACCTGTATCTAATTTTCTTTAATTCATCTCAAATGTAATTTCTCAAACATGCTCATGGAATGACATGGCTATATTTCCTTTATTTTTTTTCCCTTAAAAATGCATAAGCTTTACAGTTCATTGGAAAAACAAAATCAACTCTAATCCATTCTTAGGTTATAATTATAGTGAATTATCAATATCAGTCAAATACAAATATCTGCAACAGAACTGATAAAATCCCCAGGAAGATTGCAAAATGAGACCAATGAAGAGAACCAATTCGTATCTTGGTGTTTTAGATGTATGGTATGTGTGACCAACCTTGATTGCAGAAGAAGCAGTAGTGGAAGAAAACAAAGAAGAAAAACATTCTTCGAGTCTAATGTAAATAAAAGGTAACTTATTCTGACTCAACATAGCCAAAAGGTGGGTAGACATTAAGACACTTCTAGTTTATTTTTTTCACTGTATTATGTTTTTAAGCAACGCATTATATCTGGTCAGTCACAATGTAATTGTACATTATAAGTATATGCATAGCAAAAGCTATTCCTGAAATTTCCAATCAACATTAAGATTGCAACTGAAATGACAAGATGCCTCTGTAAACCGAACTCCAAATATTCATATTTACCCAAATCTCCTTGTGCATTAGCTACTTGATTCAAATTAAGTGAACATCTGTTTTACCTCTGACCTGTGATAGATTTGAAACTATTTGGAGGGAAAAAATACATTTTCTTAATTTAGATGGTCTTCATTATAATTATCCTCCATTAATTAGTGAAGAATTTTACATTGCAACAGTAAGAAAGATAATTTATTTAAGGATTTTCTTTTTATCAGCTGTATCTACCAACTTGGTAGATCTTTTGCTGATAAATTTGGTAAAATGACTGGTGTCCTATCAGAGTGGCACTGGTCAGCAGATTACATTTACCTTCCTATTCACCTTTTACGCACTCCATACGATTAGAGGAATAATCCAGAACAACTGTAGAACATCAAGAAGGGAAGGAAGGGTTTCACCATATTGAAAACGTTCACATCTGCATAGAATGAACTTAAGTGACATTGTCACTTGTGAATACCTTATTTTACAACCATTTTTATTCCCCAAGACCCCAGCAGCTATTTTATAACAAACTGAAATAGTCAATATCGGTATCTACCTCAAGATGCAAATAGCATCATGAGCATTCCTTCCAGTAGACCAATAGGAGCATGTAGAATCTAGCAACCAATCAGTACCCTCTCCTTACCAAACTCTGGTTCCAATTACCATAAGTGAGGGCTTATTTGTATTTGTAGGGTAATAACATCAGATGCATATCATTTTAACTATCATTGCAATTTGGGGAAAATGCTATTGATACCTACTTCAAAATCATTTTAAAATAAAATTTGATCACCCTTGGAAAAAAGATTCTAATTTAATACTGACTTAAATTTTATACACTATGGCCAATAGCAGCAGCATTATGTATTTAATATAACATGTAAGTTTAAGAAGAAGAATGCTACAAATCTGACTGATTATTCTATCAACGTCATAATTCTTAAAAATTATTATCTGGTCTATTATTGGATTTAAAAAAAAACTCTTGATGAACCAATGTGATTGCGAATGTCTTATAAATAGACCACCTACCTGAATTTTTGTTCTCATTCCTTTTTGCATTGCAAAATAATACATTATCTCTCTTAATTCAATGTTTCTTATAGATTCATATTTAATAGCCAAAAGAACTGGATACTTTAAGCTGGTTTACCTAATAATAGAACATCTAGTGTTTCTTATATTACACTGAAGTATTTTTTTTGCCACAATCATTATTATCAGAGTATCTTATTAAATTATCTCTTAAGAGTCTCTTACTTTTTCCAAAATCTCTTACTGACTCTGGAGTCAGTTAAAGGCATTGTTCCCCTGGACTGGCTATCCAATTTTCCTACTCAGATAATTTTCCTTCTCATGATAATCGACAAGTCTGGCTAGGAATCCTTTGGCTTCTAGTCTCTGGGACTCAAGAAAGTGAAAGATTTAGTGCTCTGCCAGCTATCATCACCCAAATCACTACACAGCTCAACTTGCTGTTTATGGGGCATGGGGAATTATGAGAGTAGAGTTAACCCTTTCCAGCCAGGACAATAGCCAATTGTTGAAGAACATATGTGCTAAATAGTTATCAAGTTATCTTCTAAGCTGTGTGTCCAGTCATTGATAAAATAATACTTTGCACATATTCCCACTTAACCTGTTGTGAAGACACCTCAATGGCTATTTCTTGTCAGCACCTGTATCTTATTATTAGCCAACATAAATAATGGCTTCAAAACACAATCTTTTTTATGAACATAGATCAACATACAACTCAAATATCTTATTGTTCAGGTTTGCTGGAGATAGCTTTAATTCCCACTCCCCACTCTCTTGAAAAAGACTAATTATTTGCAGCTAATAGCTATACAAAGTAGCATCTTCTACCTAAATGATGACTGATCAGCTGAACCAAACCCAAAAGTAGGCACATGGTCTATAGAGCCACAAGAGGGTTCACAAATCACTTATGCCATGATAATATATAATTAAGCAAATTTCTAAGCTTATTTGTAATTAAGGAAACAGCATTCTGTGCCAAGATCAAAAATAAGGGCTGTTTTAGAAACACCCTCATGCATAGACATCAATGCTAAGATAATAGCAATTGCTACAAAGCAAAACAAAGGATTTCACATTTTTAAAGAAAAAGTCTAAAGAAAAATGGGAATATACATGCTAGACTGATAAAAAATAAAGGTATGCAAATGGAATAAAGCTGCAATATATATATTTCAGTGCTCTTTGTTGCTTCAATGAGCATTTTAACTGCTTGGACCAAGTACAAACATCTTCGTAAATAACAAATTGGTTGAGTGCCCTTTATAAAGATTGGTATTCTTCCTTATACGCTTGAGGAAGAAAGATAATATGTCTGTTGTGGTTTACAATGAATGCATAATTTTTAGAGAAACAAAACTCTTTTGAAATAATAGCAAGAAGAGATGATAATGTGATAATATTATAGACAGAAAGAGAGAGAAATGTAATTTTATATTGAACAATAAACAGGCATTCCTAGCACATTAAATATCACATAAAGGAAGTGAAAAGCATTTCACTTCTTTTCTATGTGTTTTCTTTGCTTTTCAAAGATGGGCTTGGCTAACACACATTTCCAGGAATTCCCATAATGCTTTGCCAGGCAGAGATTCTGCCAAGCAAACCAGCACAGCTGTTATAAATTAAGAGAAAATAAAATACAATATATTCCTCCTTTTAAAAAATGGATCTGAGTCATTAAGTGAGATCATAGATGCCCATGTGTAGAAAGGAAGCATGGCAGGAGTTTTAGCATTTGGCACTTTTCAAGGTTTTAAACCAACATTTGGCTTCACTACATTTCACACTGTTTGGCAATCAATTATTCCCCTGGAACATAGAAAGATAAACTGTAAATATCCATCTTCTAATGCAAAACTCTGCTTCGTGGTAAATTTAACCACTATCCTTTGTGTTGACTTGGTCTCTGTAAATCCATTTCTTTCCCACTCCATAAAATGAATAAATCAAAGGGTTTTTTCCACCCTCCTTTCCTGGAAACATCTGTTATTGCAACATCTGTCCTCTGGGGTCTTCAGAATCCCATGACATTGTGTTTACTCATAGGCCAGATTACTATCAGAAAGACATTTTCCCAACCCCTAACTGAAGTCAAAAAGAATATACACATATGGATTGGCTTTGAAAATGCATAAACAGCTGATAATAAAACACAGAGGTCTGAAATTTGAAACCAAGCTAAGACTGAGGATCTTGAGGGACTGGTGGTCTTCATGCCTGCATGTACTGATATTCAATATCTAATAGATTCTCTCCCCCCCCCCCTTTAGCTTCAATCCATTATTTACTTATCTTGACCCTCCTGGGGAATCAGAAAAGAGGAAAATGTGCCATTTTGGTTTAGCAGAATCTCTGCTTCAGTTTACATTGTGCACTTGGTATGAGACTGCAGGTGAGAGCATTGGGGAAAGCAAAATCCCAATAAAGTGTTATCTATTTGTTTGAATGGATTTTTATGGTGGGAATTATTTTTAGAGCCTGATCAGAGTATGGAAATACAGGGTAGTCCTTAACTTACAACAGTTCATTTAGTGAGTGTTCAAAGTTACAATGGCACTGAAAAAAAAGCAGCATTTTTCATTATTACAAACTTTGCAGCATCCCCATGGTCCCATGACCAAAATTCAGACGCTTGGCAACTGACTCATATTTATGACGCAGTGTCACCTTTTGTGGGCAAGCCAGATTCATTTAACAACCGTGCTACCAATTTAACTTCTGCAGTGATTCCCTAAACAACTGTGGCAAGAACGATCATAAAATGGGGCAAAACTCATTTACCAAATGTCTGTTTAGCAACCAAAATTTTGGGCTCAATTATGGTTATAAATTGAGGATTATCTGTATTGTAACCTGCTGTATTTTTATTTATTAAATGTATATGCCATCCATTTTGCTATATCCAGAGTGACTCTGGGCGGCTTACAATGCAATAAAAATAGAAATCCAAAAGCAATTATAAATATAAAGGCAAGAAGTTTACTTCAAGAAGTTTTCAAGAACATCTAACTCACCATAACGCAATTCAAAGATACAGGTAGGCATTTATGCAGATACCATGTTATGCTAATCCTGTAATAGCTACACAAATCATTAATCCTTAGTTGTGTAGTTTATGCTATCTTTAAATATGTCTCTGACTTAAATTAAGGATAATTTCCCTCGCATTATCCTGAAAATCAAAAGAAACATTTTTCTGCAAATCATCCAAAGTGTAACAGATTTGAATGAGATCGGCCCTATTTAGTACAGGTAGTCCTCCAATTACGACCACAATTGAGCCCAAAATTTATGTTGCTAAGTGAAACATTTGTTAAGTGAGTTTGCCCCATTTTACAACTTTTCTTGCCACAATTGTTAAGTCAAACGTTGCTTTTGTTATGTTAGTAACATGGCTGTTGAGTGAATCTGACTTCCCCATTGCCTTTGCATGTCAGAAAGTCGAAAAAGTTGATCACATGACCCCAGGACACTGCAACTGTCATAAATATGAGTCAGTTGCCAAGAATCTAAATTTTGATCACGTGACCTTGGAGATGCTGCAATGGCCATAAGTGTGAAAATGGTCATAAGTCACTTTTTAAAATGCCGTGATAACTTTCAACGGTCACTAAATGAACTGTTTTAAGTCGAGGACTACCTGTAATTGAAGCCAGATATAGAACATCCTTAGTTATTATGCTCCATTTGCCCCTCCCTCGTTTTTCTTCAGATGCTACAAATGTTTCATTCTACCAAGTTTTCGTTGGGTGTGGCATATCATGTTTATATAATTTGGATTTAATTTCTGATCCCATATTCCTGGTTGAAGTTATTATCTAGTTTCCAATAATTTTAGGTGTTGTAAACTACTAAAAGATTGGAATATAAATAAATATGTAATCAAATAAAAGCCTGATTCTCCAATAAAAGACTGAGAATCACTAATTAATAAATATTATCTCAAATACAAATAGAAAGATCAGCATGGCAGAAAATCGACTCTGTTGCTACAGGGCACCAGGTTGATTCTAGATCTAGGCCCAGTTTTCTCAAGTCCTTCAGAGATGTTGAAGTATAACACACCTAATTCTACTGGCAGCTGTTACCTATGCTGTCTGAAACTTATGGAAGAGCAAAGCAAATATAGTGATTTGTATCTTTAGATATAGCATCTAAAGTAGCAGCAGCAATTAAAAATTAAGACTAGCAATTAGGAAGAGTTTTGTTTCTTAGTATATTGTAAATGTGGCCATCAATCATGATGGCTGAGTTGAATATGCTTTCTGACAGATATCTGCTGGAATTCACATGAGCAATTCAAGAGCAAGAAACTGTAGGTCGTGCCATAATTAACTTTCTAAGTTTTATTCCAGATAGATCACTTAGACCAAAAGTCACAGAATCCTATAAGAAGCTATTTAAGCCATTTGGTCCAGTTCAGCAATACAAATTAAAGCATTCATGATAGCTGAATACATCCAGCAAATACAAGCTCTCCACTTTTCTGGATTAATTCTACCGACAAATTGCTCCTGCTGTTCAGAAGTTCAATCAGAATCTGCTTTCACAACTGACATCCATAATTGCATATTCTGCCCTCTGGGATTACAGAAAACCCATCCTCGGCTTTCTTGAGTGTTGATTTCCTTTCATGTAGTTGAAGATTATTATTGCATCCTTCATCTATTCCCCTGGTTAGACTTTCCTAGTTCCCCTAACCACCTAGGGTACCTTTCCCTTCTTGGTACTTGTCCCAGATTGTATGAATTTTCCATAAGTGTGGTGGTCAGAACATCGTCCATCAATCTGACCTTCACAATTGGTGGTTAACTATCTTAGAAAAGATTGAGTTAGAATAAAATTTCCTTTCCCTTGTTATCTATTAGTCTTTTGCCATTTTTAGTAAGTAGTAGTTGTACTTCTAATTTAGAGAATATCTATAGTCTTTTTCATTGTTCTTATTTTACATTAACCTCAACTCATTGCAAGCAGTAGATTTTCCTGAAAAAACTTTACAAATCTGGGTAACCTATATAAACTCTTCCTTGATGATATTTCTGGACTTTCCACTTTTTTATTTTGCAATAAATAAAAATAAATATGCATGGATTAGATACTTTTTTAAATTCATACTGATTCGTACTCTTTTGTAACTGCCCCTTTTTAATCTCCAGTGATTCAGTGAAAACCTAGACTTGCAACATTGTTGAATGTTCCACAACTGAAACAGAATTTAACACGTTCAGAATTAGCAGAGAAGGTGATATTTACCTGTTTGATTAGAAAAAGGTCACCAATTGCATTTATTAGTGACTGAAAACCCCTTATGGACTTTTTGGTGAAAAAAGAAAAGAAAAAGGAACTTGTGATTTATGGGTTTGAAGATTGGAAAGGGTAGTTTATGGAAAGAAGGAAATAATGATGTATCCGTGGAGAGAGATGGCAAAGTAAATGTACAGTTTCTGTCAAGAAGTAATTTATTTATAATCTTTCTTTTTCTATTTTCTTTTTTCACAATTTACTATTATTTTTCTCTTACGACTTCTGTTAAAAATTTATTTAATAGCAATTAAACACATGCACCTTTTAATATACTGTACACATCTGTTGAACAGGAATGAGGCTGTGGAGCCAACCCTGGAATATTATAACGATCTCATGTGAAGGTTCCTATGGATTGGTATCAGATCAAGTTGATCCCCTGATGCCTTCCCTCATCCTTTGAAGGAGAAAGTTATCAGCAAGACAAATGAGGAATTTCTTGCTGAAATGTTCTTGGTTGAGTTTATCTCCCAATAGATATCAGGATAATTAAAGTCTCCAGTCACTATTACTTCATGGCTCTTTCAAAGGTCTGTATTTTGATTTTGGAAAACATTATCCACATTATCTTCTTGGTTAAATAGTTGGCAGGACATACTTCTATATACTTAACCCAGTACATTCTTTCTACTTGTTTAACCCATACACTCTATGCAGTGCTAACTTCATTCCCTCAAATTTTGTGCAGAAATAAACATACAGGCAAGTTCCTCATCTCTTTATGTCCCATCTAGATAGTCTGGGAGGTAATGATGGGGAGCAACCAATAATTTGGTGTCTGCTGATACCAATGATCTGAGAAATGGTCTGAAAGTTAAATTTAGGCTATTGTGTAGGTCATTTTCTAAGACCCCCACAATAACTTTCCCAGAAATGTTACCTGTTCCACAAGCAGGGCAATTAGGTTGAGCTGAGCTGAGCTGGGTAAATTCCTTGCATGGATCAGATAAGAGTGCCAATAGGTTAAATTTAGATTTCTGAGGCATTGGAAATAAGACAGATTATAAAGGATGGGCTCCATTTGAATCAGAAGGGCATCATACTGCTGGTGTTTAATATACTTTTATGGTAGAGTAGCTTTTAAACTGATATTGAGTGGGAGGGGAGGGAAACCATTGTGATATGATTATATATTTTAATGGTACTTATAACTCATCCTAATAACCAGCAGATTCTGGGCAGTATAGACTACAAATAGAAACTAAAAGAAATAGAATATACTTCACAATAAAAAGATCATTAGAATCAAAACAAGCTCAAAAACAAAACCCTAAGGTTGATTGGAAAGAGGGCAATAAGAATCTTAAGAATCTTAAGAAATAAGAATAATCAAGAAAACAGAGATCATGTGCTGATCACAGAAAATCAAAAGGTGAGACTATTTAGGAGCTTATATGCAAATGTCCGGAACTGAAAGCCAAGGTGGAGGATTGGAGAATTAGAAAAACAATATTACCGCAGACATTAGAGAAACATAGAATAGAAATTACCAATAGGATACAGTTGTCTCTTGAAAAAGGCAGGGAAAGTATTTATTTATTTATTTAGTCAAGCATGTATTTTACGACAGATACAGATATAAACATAATTATAAATACATGAAAAAGATACGAATAAAGAAAACATTAGGACAAGTATGGTAGGCACGCTGGTGCGCTTATGCATGTCCCTTACAGACCTCTTAGGAATGGGGCGAGGTCTACAGTAGACAGTCTAAGTTAAAGTTTTCGGGATTTGGGGAAGAAACCACAGAGTCAGGTAGTATATTCCAGGCATTGGCAATTCTGTTACTGAAGTCGTATTTTCTGCAGTCTAGTTTGGATTGGTTTACCATGAGTTTGTATCTATTGTGTGCTCTTGTATTGTTTTGGTTGAAGCTGAAGTATTTATTGGCTGGTAGAACATTGTATCAGATGATTTTATGTACTAAGCTTAGCTCAGATCGAAGACAGCGAAGTTCTACATTGTCTAAACCCAAAATTTCAAATCTGGTGGCATAAGATATTTTTCTTTGTGGTATTTTCAAAGTGGTTTGCTACTGCCTTCTTCCCCTAGGGAGAAAGTCACCCACCTAAGCTTTATGTGTCAGGTAGGACTAGAGCTCACCATCATCTGATTTCTAATCTGATGTCATTAATCATTACACCAAACTGGCTGTTACATTTTAGAGTTTAAATGGACAAAATATAGATTATCACATCATTTTCCCAGCTCCTGAAGCTCAGCCTAGCTTATCACCAAATTTATGAGTTCTAGGGACTGTAAAAATGGGGTTATGTTCTACATGTTGCCCACTTTTGCATTATAGTGCAATGTCAACTGCACTACTCCTGCAAAGAAATGTAAATGTCAGAATGAGAATGATCCTATAGGTAATTTTCTCATAGGCAGCTATTTTCAAACCTGTCTATTTTGGCCACCTAAGATTGGGAACTGTCTGAAAGCAATACTTCCTATAAAGAAAATAAGCCTATTATATTTATGGCAGGAATTAAAGACATAAGTTCAATTATATTTTAAAAAATCAGCTTTAGACTAATAATAATATTAAGGCCACTAAACTTTGCTTCCTCCCAGCAGATTTCTCCCTATTAACGAACTTTTAAAAAGAATACATGTAAGTATCACCCACTCTGGTGAGTTTCCATCATCTTCAGCACAAACCATCCATCTCTCTTTCCAGCTGTGTCTTGGCATTATTGAAAAAGAGCTAGTGAACTGTTTTGATGCTTGGTTTGAACAGCTGCTTCTTATTAAGGAGATGAAGTACAAAGAAAGAGAAAGAGAAAACCTCTTCCATCATTTATCCTGAGTTAGTTTTCAACGCATATTCTTTCTGTCACTTTACACACGTCCTAACAAAGCAACTTTCAGGTTTCTTAAGAATACCTAGGAAATTATGATTTTGTTCTAAGAAAGTCTTCTAAAGGATTTGATTTATAGCTTATCTTGGTCATATGCAAATGTTACACACTGATCCAAAGAAGCTGACATCCATGGACTTCAACTAGCAGCTTTTATGTTGCTTTCACAGGAAAGTACTAATCGGTTCACATGATACAACAATGGATTCCAAAAACAAAGAAAACTCAAAGCCACACCCCTTCCCCAATGTTTTGTACTTCTTCTCCATTCTAATTTAGTTAATTGGATACAGTTCGGTTGATCAAAACCCTAGAAACAACAGCTTGTTTTAATAAGGTAGGCTGCATAATGTCAAATGAATTGCAAAACGTATTTTGCAACTGACTTCTTACTGCACATTTGCCATGGCTAAGAT
>JANHFM010001928.1:166686-183110 GCA_032468115.1 Grayia smithii
TGGAGTTGGGTGGGAATGGAGATTTTGCAGTATCCTTCCCCTGCCATGCCCACCAAATCACACCCACAGAACCCATAGTAAAAAAAAATTGAATTCCACCATTGGTATAGGGCCAGCTGTTTGAGAGGCAACTTGCATTCTTTGGTTTCTGCCCATGTGGTATGATCTGGAAGAGCGGGTGTTACAGATCCCTTTGATGAAACAATGCTATCTTTCGGAACCTGGAAGTGCATCTTCTTGGTAGCAGCTCCTGCTCTCTGGAATGAATTCCCCAATAAGATCTGTCCATGTTCCACCCTGCTGACATTCAGGGAAACCTTAAGGCATAGAACTTCAGGCAAGGATTTCCTTTGTTTATGGTGGGTTACCTTTGCTTGTGCTTATTTTGTGGTTATTTTTGTAGCTTTGATTAGTGTTTGTATTTTACTGTGTTTGTTTACTGTACTGAGTTCGTTGTGGTAGTAATGGTATGTGGGAGTGACTGGAGAGATAGGGGTAAATAAGTGTTGCCTAGGAACAGTCAAGTAAAAGGGAGCCGCAGCAACATAATGGGCAGGAAAAGCGCCTCAGAAAGGACACCACAGAAAACTCTAAGACCGTAAAAGAGAGGGTTGAACATTTGTACTTTCAGACTTGTAATATTCTATTAATGTATTTTTATAATAAGTAGAATTAGCTCATCTGGCCATGTTTCCTGTCTGGTTTACCTGGGAAGGCTGACATTACAAGTCTGAAAGTACAAATCTCTTTTAGAAATTGAGAACTTAGTCCAGGGGTGCAATTCAGCAGAGAACTGGTAGCGGAAATTTTGAGAAGTTTGGAGAACAGGCAAATACCACCTCTGGTTGGCCCCAGAGTGGGGTGAGAATGGAGATTTTGCAATTTCCTTCTCCCAGGAGTGGGGAGGGAATGGGAATTTTGCAGCATCCTTCCCCTGCCATGCCCACCAAGCCCACCAAGCCACGCCCACAGAACCAGTAGTAAAAAAAATTGAATTCCACCACTGACTTAGTCCCTTTTGAGCCTCTCTCCCCCACCCCCTTATTGAGCTGTGGGTTATGTTGTCTCTTATTTGACCTTTCCCTCGCTAGCATCTCTTCCTCCATCTGCCAAGGTCTTTTCCACGTACCGTTATACAACCCGAATACAAATAAAAGTACATATTGAGGACATAATTATGAGGGGAAAAAAAATCTTCATTTGAGTTTGGTTTTTTTTCTAATCAAGACCATATGAGCAGCTAGGGAAGCTTCAGCCTGAGGACACAAAGCAGAATCACAATGGCGACAGCCACCTAAAGGACTGAGAAAGAAACCCCAAATGTCCTTTGAGGATGGTGTTGAACACAGAGAGTCTCTTTTCATAAAACATTTGAGACTTTGGAAAACATGTTTTTGATACGGAATTAATTTTAATAATGCAAACGTACAGGACTTTTTCTAGGTTTCATTATCAGGCAACGTGAACTGAAAATGAAATTGTAGTACCATCTCTTTGATCTGCTACTCTTAAGGCTGGCTTTTCTCCCTGCCAAATCAGTCTTGTACTTTTTTTTTTTGCTTCTCATTAAGAAAGCCTTGAGAAAGCTGTAAAAATCTCAGGGTTCCCAGGAATACGGTAAAAAAAAAAAAAAAAGCTACTAAGGCAGAGGAATCAGCGGGATGTACGAGCGATAAATACACAGATTTGGAAAACAGATGTACGTTTCCTGCTGTTTGGGGAGATGAGCCGAGATCAAAAGAGAGCTCGCTGCAGTAACCTTGAAGTCACATAGTCAGCCACAAAGTCCAATTTATCGAAAGGGAATGTCTGACACCCAGATTACAATATGAGTAACACTTCTTTTTTGAGAGAACGTTGCAACGTTGCTCATAAGTTACAGTGGTGGAAAGAGTTTGGTTTTATGGTTTTTTTCCTCCCCCAGCTTTTACAGATGGAGATTGGCTTGCAAAATTGTCTCCAGATTAGAGATCCTGGTTTGCATAATGTAAAGAGAGCCTGCTGGGGGTAAAAATAGGTTTGGCTTGCTTTTGCAGCTTACTTGCCAAAATGTACCAAAATTGTTCTTATTTATAAACAGAGATGTTTCGCGGAGTTGGAAATGACTAAGATTTGTAACCCAGTTTGTGCTTTCTCTATCTCTATTAAAAAAAGAAAAAAAACTTGGACCAAATTTTATGACTGGTTAAGAAGGCGGAAATACGTGAGAGAAAAAAAAAATCTGTTCATTGCACTATATTAGGATTAGGAAGGACTTAATAATATTGGAAATTTTCAAAAATAGATAAAATTTTATAGACTAAAATATTGTAGTATCATTGTAGATAATTGTGAAGCTATAGATGACCGTTGAAGTCAAATAATCGTCCAATTTTAAATTTGTGTTTATGTACATGTTTGTGTTTTGTATGTGTTTTTTATTTTGTGTTATTAATAAAAAACTTTTTAAAAAACTGGTGACAGAATGAATAGATGCTGGATAAATATGGATTGAGTACAATGGGAGATCAGCACAAAGGACTACATCGAGGTGACTGACATATAGAGAGAGTGAATTGAAAAACAAAGATGTGGGAAAAATAAAAAGTTGAGGTTCGATGTTAATGCTTTACTCGACTGCAACTGAGGGAGTCGGAAGTCACGGCCTCTTTTTTTTTTTTCCCCTCTCCTCCTCACTTCTCTTTTCCTCCTTCCTGCCCCTCTGTGTCCTACTATTTGCTTTTGTATTTTTGTATTTTATTCTGTAATCTAATAAAATGTGATAGAACTGGGAGAGGGGGAGGGGAAAACAAAGATGTGGATAAAAATTGGGTAAAAAAGGAAGAAAGTGATCAGATCCTGAAAAAAAGTTCTGAGAAGTTTAAAAAACAAACTGCAATACTGTATATCCGTGATGGCGAACCTATGGCACACGGGCCACAAGTGGCACACGGAGCCATATCAGTGGGCACACGAGCTTTGCCTTAGCTCAGCTCCATTGTGCATGCGCATGCCGGCCAGCTGATTTTCAGGCCTTCTGGGCCCACCGGAAGTCAGGAAACAGGCTGTTTCCAGCCTCCGGAGGGCTTCTGAGGGGATGGGGAAGGCCCGTTTTTCGCTCTCCCCAGGCTCCAGAGCCTTTCTAGAGGCCCACCAAGCCATTGTGTGCCAAAAGGGGGGGAGCATGTGCGCACGCGTGGGGGGTGTCATATGTGCATGCACAGGGGTGGGGCGCATTGAATCATGGGTGTGGGCACACACACAACCCCCCCGGACTCCCCCAAGTTTTGGCACACAACAGCAAAAAGGTTAGCCATCACTGCTGTATATGAGGCAGTGTGTGTAACTGGTGAAAGTCAATAAATAAATAGAGTAAATAAATAAATAAATAGAATAAAGTAAGTAAATAAAGAGAGGTGTTGCAAATAATGTTGGCAAACACTAATTTCATTTGTTTCCCTTTTTTGTTTTTCTCAACACATTCTTTTCATTCCTTTAGTTTACTGTTTTTTATGTTTTTTCTAAGCACCACCTATGGTTGCTAATCTTAAAATAGAATAGTGTGGCAGGATTTTTGCTTTCCCTGGTTCTTTCTGCAAGTATGCATGTATATTAATTACCTTTCTTATACTCACATTTACTTGTTAAACAATTCAGCTTATCCCCCACCCTGCCGCCTCCAACTTAGAAAACTGTTTTCAAAATCCTTTGGTTCAGCTTTAATTCATACAGTTGGTGAATTAGCCAGTATCTGCATTATAGTCTACATCACTGTAAAATCTGCATTTATGTTTAATAAACAGGCAACTTCTCCTGTTCTGGCAAAGCCATCATTTTCCTTAGTGTGAAAGTATCTGTACCACTCCAATTTATATTTAGATTGAGGAAGTGTGTGTGTGTTTGTGTGTATAATAGATATAAAAACATTCTTTTCATGCCTTTTCAGTTGCTAAATAAAAAATACTAAGAATTTTTTACTAAGATAATATACTATACTAAGTATAAGAATACTAAGAAAAATATGAACCCATTTTTTCTAATTAGCATTTCAAACATTATGTAAATGAAGCCATTCAATAGAACTGAGCATTTGAAACGTGTACATGTCATTGTACTTTTTTAAAAGCTAATTAGTAGGGATTTTCTCCAAAATGAAATGGCTCATGTAATAATTTATTTCAATTCCAGATTTTGTCAACATTTTGAAGGCTTTCTTTCTAATTAAGTATGATGGATGAAACATTTAATGATTGTTTAAGCTCGGGCAGAAGTAATTGATATGAACAGCAGCAAAATTTCAACATTCCATCATTCCCCTCCCGATAGAAGATGTCCTCAATTTATGACCACAATTGAGACCAGAATTTCTGTTACTAAGTAAGGTGGTTATTAAGTTATATTAAGCCCAATTTTACAATTATTATTTTTTTGCTAATTTATTATCAACAGAAATATATATTTATTTATTTTATGTATTTCGTCAGTCATGTATTTGATAACAGATACAAGTATAAACATAGTTATGAATACATGAAATGGGTACGAATAAAAGGAAATGTTAGAACAGGGACAGTAGGCACACTGGTGCACTTAAGCACACCCCTTAAAGAACTCTTGGGAATGGGGTGAGGTCTACAGTAGACAGTCAAAGGTTAAAGTTTGGGGAGTTTGGGGAAGAAACCAGAGTCAGGTAGTCCATTCCAGGCGTTGACAACTCTGTTACTGAAGTCGTATTTTCTGCAATCTAGTTTGGGTCAGTTTACCACGAGTTTGTATCTATTGTGTGCTCTTGTATTATTTTGGTTGAAGCTGAAGTATTCATTGGCTGGTAGGACATTGTAGCAGATGATTTTATGTACTACGCTTAAGTCAAACCGAAGAGGGTGAAGTTCTAAGTTGTCTAAGCCCAAAATTTCAAGTCTGGTGGCATAAGTTACTTTGCTGCGAGCAGAGAAGGTGAGGACTCTTCTCATGAAATATCTCTGGACTTGTTCAATTGTATTAATGTCAGATATGTAGTTTGCAGTTCAATATTACTGGAGAAGAAGCTACGCAAGATTAGGTTAACAACTCTTAATGCTTTTTTAGCAATGCTGTTACAGTGAGCTCTGGCACTTAGATCATTTGAGATGAGTACTCCAAGGTCTTTGACAGAGTGAGGGTCGTCTGTTAGGTCGTATCCATCCAACTTGTATTTGTATTCTGATTTTTTTTTGCCAATGTGTACTATACTATACTAAAGGCAGAAATATCCTGCTGTCAGAAAGGGCAGGGGCTTCCATAAGGACTTACAAAAGAAGCAAACCCTTCTACTGAATCACTGGATGTCCAGAACCAAGTAAATTTGAGGTCTATGCTGCTACCCTTGGCCAAGAAGTTAAAGATGATCTACAAATGGATGAAAATGAATTTAGGCATTGTAAAAATAGACAGCACGGATGGCATGGAACACCAGATGAATATTAGCAAATAAGTATTCTGGACACAACAAAGGGATCACATTTCTAGATACCTTAAAACATTGTGTCCTGGACCAGCTAATTAAAAAGCCAGCTCCAAAATTCAAATTCTTGTGATAGAAAACATTCCTTGTGGGAGAGATGGTTTCACCATCTTTTTTTGATACTGTGTAATGGATTGAATTGACATCGGCCCGTTTGCTTGTGAACTGTATGAGAAGTGGCTCTCACATATACCTACCGCCATATGTTTGAGTTCAAGCTCACTTTGGGTTTTTCCCCCTCATTACCTAAGCATTAATATATAGGCAATGAAGGTCATGCAGTTTATCAGTTCGCATTCTTCCTGATTTCTCACCAAGTGTTGTAATAAGGGCCTGTTATAGCAATGCTCCCTTTTCTTCTACTGATCACTAAGCAGAATAGGAAGGAAACCTGTAATAAGGGATCCATCTCTTGACAGCCAAACTGCCGAGAATTTGGGGAGTCATTATTCTATTACATTTGGAGAGCACCAGATATTTATTTGTCTGTTTGTTTATTTCATTTAGAAACTGCCCATCTCCCTCACAGAGTAGCTCTGGGTGGTGTAAAATGTTAAAAACATAAAAACCCAAGATAAAAAAAATTAAAATAGAGGCAAGTATGGTTAAAAATTGATATTACATATGAATTAAAAAGAAAGGGAAATGGACTTCAGGGTGCTCACTTCATGGTTTAGAGTTGGCGATCCGACTGCAATAAAAACCTCTCTGCCATATTGGAGGATTTAACATTCTTCAGCAACGGGAACTATAAAGAATGACAAAACCCCAAGTCTTATGCTACATTTTTTTTCATCCTGGTAGCAGTGAGACAAAGCTAGCAGTTGTCAACATTCTCATGATGTTAAGCAAGCCCTACCTGCTCTGGCCCATGATAGTGTTATATGCAGTGAGATCCATCTGAAGCAGTTCTGACTTTCCAGATGTTCACTGCTTGAGTGTCTGACCTTTGAAAATGTTTGGCAAGTATTTATAATGAGCAACACAGTTATAATAGAGGAAATGACTATTGGAAACAATTATGATTGTTTTTATATATTTATATATTATGCATGACTATGTGACTCAGCATCTCTGATCTTAATTATTTTCTTATAACAAAAACAGATTGCCTCTGAATCTTGTGGAGATTTAGCATATGTTTGGATATATAACTTTACTTCTCTTCTGAATTATAAATAAGCAAGCATGTTAAGTATATATATACTATGTGCATCTTTTAAACTTTCTGGAGCTGAGCTTGTATCTGCAAACCTTTCTCCTGGAGCTAGGTTATGCACAACAGGCACAACAGCAATTCTGTGCTGAGCAGGACTAACAAATGAGCAAGAATCATGTGCAATCATGAACAGACTTATTAGTCAAATTTTCAGAAAAATTAGTTAATTCTTCAAAAAGTATACAGGACCACTACATCATAGCCTTCCTACTCCATTTCAGGGGTAGGAGAGAAACAGAAAAGAAGTGGTTTGTGTTGTAAAAGCTTAAAATAAAATGAAACATCTGTTTGGCAAAATGCCAATGTTATAAATAAGTCTCGGAGCATTGATATTCACCCCGCTCAATGCATATGCTTCCTCTTTTTCCTTGTTAGCATCAAGAAACAGTCCCATAGAGCATTAGGTTGCTTTGGAAAAGCAGACAAAAAATATTGGAACTGATTCTGGGAAAATATCTTTATGGACACAGAAGGGTCAGGCAGAGAGAATGTCTGCTGATGTACCTGAGAATACAGCAGAAAACAGGAGCCTAGTGCTGGATTAATCTCCAGAAAATACAGTAGCTCCTGCTATTTCAGTTATATATATTATGACATGCGTATGTGTGTGTTCATGTACATTGTATACAAGTTTATAATTATATGCAGTTTCTACTCTTTTTATTTGAAGCGCTGGTGCCATTTTTCATTTTTAGCAACCACAACTCTTTCCAATCTTTTTTTTTTAAACTCCAGAATAAAGTTGAGAAAATGGCTTGTTAAATTCCATTCACAGATCCGTATAAATTAATGCTATTCTGGGCTGCTCTTTCTGCTAACTTGTATTTATGCACCATCCTGAGACAAGACAAGCTCTAGCAGTGGCAGGCAAGCACTCAGTTGGGCTACCATGAACAGCAAATGTTTCTTTCATTGCTCAGTCAGAAAAAGGGGGATTTGCACACTAACAATATGAGTAACTGTAGTTGGTGGGCTGAACTAGAGAGCAAAATATTTTTGGCTAACTCTGAGCCAAAATTCAGCATTGGCATAGTTTTCACTTGCATTGCCTGTTTCTTCCTTTAGAAAGTAGACACTATCCTCCCAATTTAGGCCAAATCTCTTGGGACAAGTGCTTGTGATTGTTAATTTCTCTAAGTGGAAGCAGTCTGGAACATTCCTGAGTCATAAGGGCCCATTTGAAAACATGGGATAAAGTTAGTATTAACAACTGGTACACTGAGACAGCTAGTCATAGTTTCCATAGTAACAGTTCTTTGCCACCTACCAAAATCTTTTCTCCACATTAGAGCCAAAAATCTACCTGGACATTTCCACATTTAGGAAAAGAAACTGTAGGAATCAGCCCTTAGTGTAATGGGAAAGGAAGAGGGAAGGACTAAAACATTTTAAAATCCTGGCAACTAACCATCTTGACTTCTCTTCGTACATTGAAAAAAGTCCCTGCCTTCTAATCTCAGCTACATAATTACTTTATCCTTCCAGTTCCCTCCAAACACTTTTGAAGGTGAAAAAGTACTGGCCATATATAAAAGCCTGGCCATTTATAAAAGAAATAACTCCAGCATTTTAAAAGCACTGTTTTTAAAAAACTTATTTTATTTTGGAATAAGGTTTATTTCATATTATTTGCATATGAGATCTTCTAATGTTTGATTTTGATAGGAATGCCCCTTTATGAATTTCATGGCATATAATCTGGAACAAACTTCTTCAATCTGGTATTTTCCAGGTGTGTTGAAATAGCAACTCCACAAACTCATCAGCCTGCATTTGGAGAATACTGGGTTGGGGAAGGTTGTTCTAGAAGAATCATTTTCAGTGTTTTCTCACTGAAGGCATGTACAGTGGTAAGACAAAGATGCTTGCTGCTTATATTATTATTCAAATGAAAAAGAAAGCATTGTTTCAAACATGCAGAACATTAACAATATAAAGACACTAATAGAAGGTTAATAGAAATACCCATTAAGACTGAATATTAAATGTTGGAAAAAAACCAAGGAACTTTATGTACCTTAGATGCATGCCAGTAGTTAGTAGGATTCCTACAGTCAGAATTCAAACGAACTATATTTCCAGTACTTTATAAAGTTGATTTATCTTTGACGCTCTTCCAGAAATTCAAGATTCAAGGTCTACGGGCAATTCTTTCATCTCACAACTCTACAGGCACTATTCAATTTCCTACATTTAAAAACAAATCTTCTTGAGTAACATCAATGCTCCCCTTTATTTTTAAAAGTGTCTCTGGATTCTAAGTGGACCTTACAAAAATGAAGTTTTATTTTCTTAGAAAATAACATATTCTTTAGAAAAATAAGAAGGATGGGCAGCCACAGTCATATTTTGGACTATGCCCACCTGTCCAGAAAATTGATATTTTTATAGGTAGCATGCAGCATTCTGGGAGCTAGGGAAAAGTGGTTGGCAAGGAACATTCTAGTAAATCAGTGCCTTATAACTAGTCATATTCCTCTTGGCAGTCACCTTGCAAAAACACCCTAAGACGTCTTCCAAACATGCCAATCATCCCCAAATTCCAGGAATCTCTAGTTTATACATACACAGTTCACAATGCCACACTGCTAAAATAATATCAGTTTTGTCTGATATGAATATATTTTTTATTCATTTTGCCTTATTCACTTGACTAACATTTTCAGATTTTTTTTGCTTGAAACATTTTCTATGCCCAATTTTATCTAGTGTGGAGGTTTTGTGGTGAGATGGGAAAAATGTGAGGGAACCACCGGCTAAAGGAGAGGAGGCCCCAATTGGAGGGGTTAGGTTAAAAGACATTCCCACTTAGACTTCATTCAGGAGAGGAAATATTTGAAGTCTACTTTAAGTTTCTATCTGCTGTTTCCCAAGAGAAAGCAGACAATCTGGTGAGATTTTTGTAAACTGGTCATCAACAATAAAGAAACACATTTTATCATTCTGGAAACTGTTCTCATTGCTTGCGCTTGACAGATAGCCCAGTTGAAAATTCAGCATAAAAATATATGAAAAAGTAAGCAAGTAAGCTATTCAGTACCTATTAATGTAGTAGTCCCAAAACCTGTATGAAATTAATCAGAGCAAGTAAATCACATTGTAGCAACAAAGTTGAATGGGGCACAATGGATGGGGAGCTGAAAAGGAGGAGTGTGAAGAAACTCAATAATATTAAGTTGATGGGAAAACTTCATTAATTTGCAAAGTAGTTTGGTGCATCAGAAGGTCTGGATACAACTTCAGTATTTCAACCTGTGTGGCTGCAAACCAAATAGCTCCTCCCAGTTTGCAAGCTGCAATGCTTCATGATAGGTCAATTATGTTTTCCTCCCTAATATCAGCCCATCAAATCACAAACCAGGCTGAGGCATTGAATTCCTGATACTTTACAGGAATTATTATTTTCCGGATCATTCAGTGAATTACATCAGTTTTCTTGAACCATGAACTCAAATCCAGTGAGTAAGCTAAGACGAGCATTACGCTAAATTGCAGGTCATAACTTGCATTGATATATTGATATAAAAACCAGAAAGAAAGATATGGAGATTAATCCTATTAGACTGGGAAACAATAAAAACAAGTAATACTAACATGTGAGTTAAAATATCTTGTGCACATTTGAATGTTCTTCTCTTTGAGCAATAAGTGTGCAAATCGAATCTGCAAATAAGGACGCAGTAATTGCATAGACATTAAAAAAACTCTAAAGTAAAACATAAAATCCTAATACATTAGATCCGATGAATTTAAATGAAAATCACATTTAGGTACACAGGAAAAGAAATGCTGATACCTCACCTTACTTATACAAGAAGGTGATCCTAAAATACTAATAATCATTAAGAAGTTGTGACAAAGTCTGACAAAATGTTGCTTGTGTAAATCCTCATAACTGCTCACTTACAGGAAACCCAAACAGGTAATAGATTCCCAACACATTGAACTAATCCATTTGTATCTCTTTTCCAGTACTATCATTTTCTTGGACATGCAGGATTTTAAGGAGTTGTGGCTGAATTCTCAACATTACCAAGACACAGTAATTGGCACCAATTAAATTGCTACATTCATGTTTGAATTGCTTTTACTGGCAAGTCTCATTGTCTTATTTATACTGAAAGTATACTGAAAATATGTTTGCTTGTGGTTTACTCTGAATCAGGGCCAGGAGAAAACAAATCATCTTGAGTCGCCATTCTAAAGATGGTGTTCTCTCTTTGTAAACTAGACGCCACCTCAGTTCTGTGGCATTATTTATTTTTTTCTCTTGCCTTGGACAAGCTATAAAATAAATTTTCATTTCTTTGAGGCTTGTGGATGCATTTAAAAAAAAAAATATTCTACTTTCTAAAGAACTGCAGACTTGGGCATTTTCCAACACATAGTTGAAACTAGGAGAAAAATTCTTTCAAGCTGGAGAAGCCAGAACATTAACTGTTCAGTCCCCAAATATCAGAGCTCGATATAAAAGCTCTGAACCCTATATAGATTACTGAGAATAGAAATTGGCTGAAGTCATACAATGTCTCCCCTGCCCCCCAGAATTTTTATACCATCAGATTAAAAATACAAAATGTATAAAATTTGTTGCAACAGGAGGAAAATCACAGTAGTCCATATTGTGTATATACTAAGCCAGTAAGGAGAAAAATATTGAAGGATATTAAGATAAACTATCAACCTTTCTATCCTATATTAGATAATTGAATGACAAAAATCTGAATAAATATGGCCATGTATGTTCCCAGAATTTTTTTTGTCATTTCCTATTTCTGGCTGTTCTTTGCCATATTCTTCCAGTTTAATTCTCCCATATTCTCTCCAAGTTTAAGTTTCTAAAGAGGTATTTTCAGAACTGTATCTTTCTTCCAGTGCTGGGCAAAATATATTCTTGCTGCTATAAGCATATATTTTTTGTGGGATTCCCCCTCCCCCCCAAGGATTCTATGTAATAAGAAAAAAATGTGATTTCGTTTCAAATTTGATTTCCAAAATGTTCTGTATTGCACAGGACTTTTTTCCAGGACTTTTTTTACTATATGTGTTACCACATATAGTAAAAAGTTCCTTCTGTTTCATGTCATTTCATGTTCCATGGCATTTGTGACATTTATTACTGCATGATTTATGAATCTTAAGGATTGTAGATAGAATTGGATAACTTCTGTATATATTTACCATTTTATTAATTATGGTACCATGAGATACTTTGTCACTGCTCTGATACAGAGCTATCACACAGGCATTTAATGCATTCACACTAAAGGCAGTGTTCTGGGAATGAGTTGAAGCATTTCTTTGTTTAGTTATTGCAAAAGAACTACCCACTAAGACTTGCAGAAATCCTACTGCCTTAGCTTTCATTTTATTTCTGCAAGTTTGTTTTTTTTTAAATTCTTTCATTCTTTCTAAAAACAAGCCAATCTCTGTAAAAGTCAAAAGACCTCAGTGAGAAAGGAAATTATTCTTACTGCTGGGAATATGAAAGAGTAGACCCCTTGTGTTCTCTTCTTTTCCTGATTTAACTTAATATGCTTCTTTTTCTTCCACTTCATCCGATGAATTTTTAAGGAACATTGGAGGCCAGCTGAATCTGTTCTTAGCTTAGTCCTTTTATAACAGGGACAAAAGAGATATAAGAGATTGTAATCAAGAATGAAGAAGAAGGGATCCCTCCTACACCTCAGTGGCATGTTGGTCCCTTGGTTATTTTCTTTTATTTTCTTTTTTTTGGCATGCCTTGCTTGCAAAAACATTTCCTTTTAATAAAAGATGATGGATCACAGCTTTCATGCAGTTTTATCTGACAGCATGAAAACACTTCGTTCCTGTAAAGAACGAAGCATGAAACTCTAAGTTTCTTCTTATGAGCTGCTTTTTAAGTTCAATTACCTATGGTCTACTTGTTGCTTTTTCTCCCTCACCTATTTGAATTGGCTAGTCTAGACTTCTTGCTCCCTTACAAAAAAAAGAAAATAAAATAAATATTTGCATAAACAGTAAGTAGGAATCAAATATTCAATATTTTGTTGTGCACTTTAACTTCGGCAATTTCATATTCCAGCAGCAACTGGTCAGTAGAATACCAAAGGGATATTAATAAGCTTGTTGTGCATGTTTGAAACAGAGGGTATACCCATGGTTTCTAAAGTATTATTAATATATTCAGAGAATATAAGCAGTAACTTATAATAATGCATCATTGAGCAGAAAATTAATTATGCCCTATTACTCATCTGTTTAGAAAGGATCCTGTAGATTTATTTAAACACGAATGCCAAGAAACAACACATGCATTCCTTTCATACATTTAAAAGGGATTTTCTCCCTTTTTGTTTATACAAACAAACATAATTCCCAGCATCATTTGTTATGCCTTTTAGTTATCTACCAGGATAAACCAGGCCAGAACAATTCGAAAGTCAGAACAAACTTTAATTTTGTATCCAAAATGAGAACATTGTCCTGAACTGTAACATAATTAAATGATTCAAGTCACAATTCTCAGGTCATTGATTCACACCAACAATAAAGAGTATCTATTAAACTATGTGTTCTTTTAAACTAGAGTCAAGAAGTAATAAAAGAAACTTATCTCACAGGGTTGTGGTGGGGAAAACAGGAGGCAGGAATTCAGGTAGTCCTCATTTAGCAATCATAATTGGGCCTGGCAACTCGGTCGCTAAGCGAAGTGCTTGCTAAGTGAAAGCATGGCCATGTTAATGATCTTACTTCAGCTAATACTTTGCTTTATAGACATGAAAAGGTCATAAATGTGAACATTGGCTGCTAAGTTATTTTTTCATCACTGTTGCAAGTGTGAATGGTAGCTAAATGAGACAGTTACTAAACAAAACTGCTTGTATTAGGTATGTTTTCCACCTTGAGTTACACATTTTTTAAAAAGTGGAATTATCCTGCGAGAGTACCTCTAACACCATAAAACATCTTCCTATTCCAAGTCCTTGGGAAGGACCTGATGGGGGTGGGGGTGTAAAAATGTCAAATCCATTCTGAACATTTGGCTGACTGTGTGACTAATCATAATTGAGAAAAAATCAACATCTGTCAATTGCAAAAGGCAGCTTTGCATGAAGCAGCTTATATCCATTACCTTTAACATCATCAAACACCATCATCTGCCTCTTCCAGGACCTTGGGAAGGATTCAATTGGTGGATAAAATGCCAACTTGCACCTTAGCATTGTGCTGACTTTGTGACTAATCATCATAATCAATCTGCCTATCCCAGCTTCTTGGGAAGGACTGGCTAGGAAGGCAAATGTGACAAATCCAGTCTAAACATTTGGCTGACTATATGACCAACCATAAAATTGTGATGCTAGAGGTGGTTTCTGAACTTTAAACATTGCAGTCATAACCCAAGAATCTTCCTGGAAGAATTGCACATAAGCTGCTATACATGAAGATCATCCTTTTAAGTAGATGAATGGTGCCATATCAGAACTCTGAGATTAAGGGGAGGTGGCTAACATTGCAGCTACTATTTAGTGACAGTAGCTGCAAGGAGCTGACAGTTCTGATTGCCTGACACAGGATGCTTGCACATGTCCCACTGCACGTTGGCTTTAGTACTTTGTCATACTAAAGCTGGGAATAAGTTTAGGGCTAGACAAAGAACAGAAGATGTCAGTGGGGAATACCATAGAGGTCAGGCACTAGGTCAGGCATACCAACAAAAGGTTAGAGGTTAAAGCTGAACCCAGGCAAAATTAATGTTGTGCTTTTAGCAGAACAGCAAGTGGGATCACACCAAATAAAAGAAGAGTAAGGGGCTCTGACAACAGCTGTCCAAACTGTAACATTCCTCAATAAATGCAAGACTCAGGACTAGAGAAGTAAAATTTCCAGAAACTTTGAAGTCTTGAATTTTCTATCACTTAAGCCTATATCCTCTGCTATCCTTACTTTCTGTGACATCAGGCTAGCACAAGAATTTCACTCAGAAAAAGGAAGGAATTTTTTTTACATCCAAGATAATTTTCTCTTTGGAACTACCACTTCCTGCTTCTGTCAACTTCAAGGTCTTCCTTCTCTTGGTGTTCTAACTCCAGAATTTTGAGATTTTCCTCCAGAACAGGAGAGAACATCAATCAAGTTACAAGCCAGAAGAAAGCTGAACATCCAAAACAAGATACAGAATTAGAATTCAGTTACCACAATCCATGGCAACAGTTAGGAAAAGCAATGCAGAGGGTTGTGTTTGGTTTTTTTCTCAATACAAGTTTTGCTACATATGTAATTTTATATACCTCACAGTTGTTCTTACTCAGATCAATTAATGCTTCTTAGAGTATATTATGTCCCAACTAGTTCAAATACTGTATCCAGCTATTAATAATCAAGGTGGGAATTTTTTTCCAGGCAGGAAGTATTGCCTAGAAGACAATTTTCTTCAAATTGCAGCATTCTTGACTGCTGGAGATCTAGGTATGGCTATGTAGAGTGGCTAGAAGTTCATTTTCATAAATGATGGTCTAGGATTTTAAGTTTTCTGGCTGATATTTTATTTCCCACATATTTGGTGACCCAGAACAATCAACCAGCTGACCAGAACAAAAGCAACCATATAAACCTTTAGTATCCAGGTTTCTATCTCATATACAAGGGCTAATTTATTACTTATATGGTAACATGTCTCCCAAAATTTAGAACATCATCCTCCAAACCTCACTAGTAGACCTACTGTACTACTTTTATATTCAGATAATGCAGCCTTCATCTTCTATTTCATCCAATGGCTTGAACAGAGCCCTAAGTCAAGTCAAACTATTTAATTAGGAATTAGCATAAAATAAAAATCATGGTTGTTTCAAAAATTTTAGACAGAATTATAGGAGATAAGGAAAAGGGAATAACACTGAATAGGTTCAGACCTTCAAATATCTCTTGTTTTCTACACTGCTGGCTTGTGGAGGCCCCAAACTCAATCTCTATAAGAGGTCAGAAGTACAGTCGCCATACTAAACTTTTTCTGTATGATAGAAGTAATTACCTATCCAGGGGAATAAAAATATTTGAGGCCAAAGTATAGTATGGCTATATCAACACTTCTAAATATAAGAATTTAGAACCATTAAATGTTTTTCCCCTCCCCAGTTGTACAATCTGTTTCACACTTTGTGTGGAAATTACTTGGTGTCACCTTAATGCACTGTAGAGTCTTCTCTAATGAATTGATTCAATGGGACTGATCAGGCCAACGCATCTTTCAAGCAACATGCCAGATATATTATGGCCCTGCAAAATGATACCTAAAGAGTTGCTCCTATCTCTGCTTCCTCTGTCTCTGCAGTGAAGAGGAAACTGAAAACATGGGTCATGTGTTACTGCTATCTTTTTAATAGAAATCTACAATATATGTATAATGTATATTTCCGCGTTTATCATATGATACCCAGGCAGGTTGGAATCTGATTACCTTAGTCTTCTGCTAATTGACCAGAAGGGAGATATTTTATATAGTATAGCCAAGTTCTGTGTGAAGAGCTATGAGAGCCGAGGTGGCACAGTGGTTAGAGTGCAGTACTGCAGTACTGCAGGCTACTTCAGCTGACGCTAGCTGCAGTTCAGCAGATCGAATCTCACCAGCTCAAGGTTGACTCAGCCTTCCATACTTCTGAGGTGGATAAAATGAGGACCCAGATTGTTGGGGGCAATATGCTAACTCTGTAAACTGCTTAGAGAGGGCTGTAAAAG
>JANHFM010001928.1:211960-235519 GCA_032468115.1 Grayia smithii
TCTCAACCTTGGCCACTGGAAGATGTGTGGACTTCAACTCCCAGAATTCCCCAGCCAGCTCCACACATCTTCCAGTGACCAAGGTTGAGAAACACTGTCCTAGGACCATCCGCTTTGCGCAACGGAGAGGTGTGAGTTGGCATCAAACGGATAAAAGGGACGGCTGGCCGTAGTCGGGCGTGGGCTTCTGGAAAAAAAGGGAGTCCGGGAACCCCAATTCTTCCTGGACTGGCAAAAAACAACCACCATCACCACCAAAAAACCCCAGGTGCCTCAACATCTAGCACCCCTTACCTTTGCACCGTATACGCCCGCAAGCCCCATGAATTTCGTAGGCTTGGGGAGCGAAGGGATCCTTGAAGTCCTAATGTCTATCACTCACCCGGGCTTTCTTTAAAGGATTATCCTGCATCCAAATGCAATTACTTGGACCAGGCAGCAGCTTGCATCACATTTGGTGGGCCTTCCGCAAAGATGGATCTATATATCTCTCATTTCTAGGGCAGTTTTTAATAATAAATATTAAATATTAAAAATCAAGTGATGCAAAGCTTTCTTTGATGTTGTATTTCCATGTTTTAACTAGCTATTCCAGGCTGGGTATCCTAAATTAACGAAGCACATAGCTGGAGGCTAGAGGCACCTTCAGATTCTGAAGCTGGGGCAGGAAAAACAGCCTGGCCAGGCATCCTTTTTTTAAAAAAAAATCTGTACCCATTAGGGTTTCTGCCAAAAAGTATAAATGAAATCACTCCCATTTTATTATGAAAGAAACTTAAAAAAAATTTACAAGTGAATTTTTCTCTCCTTCTGGAACTTCAATTAAGAAAATTCCCTCTATCAATCCTAGTCAAGGTCTGGGATTTTTATAATTTACCTTTCTTAGCATAAAACTTTCTTAATATACACTGAAGTATATTCAAGGGATTTTGGGGTGGGGAGGGGGAGGGGGAGGAAGGTTTGTGTGGAATACCAGGCTAATATCTATTTCCCTGTCTTATAAGGCTTTTTTCCCCTTTTGCAAAGAAAAATAACGATTTTAATTAAACATTACAAAACAATTATTTCAGACTTGAGTCAAAATCTACTGATTTTTTAAAAAATCTAGTTTTGCTCAAAGTGGAAAACCAAGTAGAAAAATGGTTTATGGCTCTTACAGACTTTAAATAAAGGAGTACAGAAAAAGATATTCCTATGATAGTGATTATTTATCTTAATATTTAGATTTAGAATGTTCCCACATATTTAGCCCAAACTTTCTGGGGTGCTTGATCAAGGCTGGCATATTCCTCAAAGTGTTGTAGTCCTACAACAATAACTCCTAACATTTCTAACTACTACAAAGATATTGCCTGGTTGTGCTGGGAGTATTGTTCTGAGGTATATCTTGGGCACTAGGAAATGCCCAAGGCATTGTGTAAATGCTCCAGGCCACCCCTAACCCACCTTAACATGTACCTCATTGGGCATATCAAGCAAGAAGGCTTAAATATTAGTTTTGCGAGAATGAGCCTGAAATGCTAATACAAGATAATATGGTGACCAAATTAAGGGGCTCTTCCTCTTTTAAAACGAGTTGTTGAATTTTTTTAATATCAGATTGTTGAAATTGTTAGCAGAGGGGTCTCCTGTAACTGTATGTTGCAGTCTCGGTGCATGGCCGAAGTCTGGGAAAACTGAAACATCAACTGACATTCTTTTCTTCCTGGGTCATTTCCCTAATGAGTCCTTTTGTACCTGGAATTCTTTGTATCCTCTGGGAATTTCTCAGGTTTTCCTTGCCCTCTAAGCGCAGTCCTTATAAGGACCTTTAGCCCCCACCCCCGTCCCTTCTATCTGCTTAGTGCCATTTGAATTCGCCCCAGTGGCTTCCACTTTGATTCCGGGACTTTGAAATGCAAACCTGCCTTTCAATGCAAATGCTCCGAGAGGTTGGCCCAATAATAAAAAAAAAAGGCTTTTCCTCAGGGAGGTGCCTTTGCAAAGTTGGGAAGGGAAAAAAAAAACCTGAGCAAGTAGTTCAGGTGAACTGTTAATCAGGAAGAGGCTGGGAGTTCTCTGCAAAGGCAAAGCCAGGGAAGACGCTGCTGAGGCGCCGGGCACATTATGCACGCTGAGCTACTTGGGGATGATGTATGTGGGTTATCTGTTGGATAAGGACACCAACATGTACCCCAACCCGGTCAGGCACCCGGGCCTGAACCTCAGCCCCAATTATGTGCCCGTGCCCCCTCAGTACTCGGATTTTGCCAGCTACCACCACATGTCCGGAATTAACAGCGATCCTCACCAGGGGCAGCCCGCGGGTACCTGGGGTCCTCCGTACCCGCCTACTAAAGAGGACTGGCACTCCTACGGCGCAGGAGCCCCTTCTGTCGCCAGCCCGGGGCAGCTAGGATACAGCCCCTCGGATTTCAATCCAATTCCGCCACCCGGCTCTGGACTGCTGCCTCCGCCCATGAGCGCCCCAGTCCCCCAGCTCTCCCCAAACGCGCAAAGGCGCACGCCTTATGAGTGGATGAGGCGCCACGTTCCCACTAGCAGCAACAGTGGTAAGGACTTCTCTCTCTCTCTCTCTCTCCTCCGTCTCTGACTTCGGGGAAGGGTCTCTTTTAGGCCGGGAGGACGAGCTGTCTCTACGGTCGGACGACTTTTTCCTTCGCGTTTCTGCAGGGTTGAGCTGGCCACTTTATAACGTTTACTCTTCATTATCTTTCGCCATCAACTTGTAGACACAAGAATTTGTGGTCAAACTACATTTTAACACGAAAAGGGAGGGATACTTGCAAGAATTGGCTACAGATCCAGGAGGTTCGGAGGTGGCTTCTTTACACAGAAGGAAATTCCACTTGTGCAATGTTTGTTAGTTATAAACAATTTGTCACATGTGATGCCTGGAGTTATACATGGATATTCTTCGATTGATGAATCTATGACATGGAACGGCTCTTCTGTTTCTCAAGCAAAGAGTTCCTGGTTCAGTCCATGGCTAAAACGATAGAACCGATAGGAAAGTTGGTTGCTGGTCAGAATAGCCTTGATCTTTAGTAATAGATAGCCCTATTCTAGTCAGCTTGACTGGGCAATAATGGACCAGATATCTTCCCATATTGTGATTGGCTATGGCCTCCCCAGTTGATGATCACATCAAGATAAAATTTGGAAAAAGTGAACCTTATATAGTCAGTATAATGTAAGTTTTCACAATTGTCCATGTTTTGTCAAAACTGGAATCATACTGTAGAGGTTATAGTATATAGGGTACAGCTACAGAACTACATTCAAAGGAGAATTTCAAGGAATTAGGATGAGAGTAATATATAAAAATAAATCTAATAGGGTATATGGGCTTCTGTTTGTGTATGTATGTGTCTGCATATTTGTCTAATTTACATTGGAAGGAATGACTAGAACTTTCCAAGAATTACCTTTTAAGTTTTTCCCAGTATCATTGTCAAACACGTCACCCAGATTCTGACACTGAGTCACAAGTTAATTTTTGTCCCATCAAGTAAAGCTGTAGTAAACTGCATTTTTTCTCAGTCTAGTTTACTGGAACTTTCTACAGAGAATGATAATTGACATGGAAAAAAAATCAAATATTGTGAAGGCTCTGGTAAAGAAAGTTTTGGGAATTGTCTGCATGTGGGTGTGATTTAGCAAATCAGCCAGGAAGAGATCACAATAAAAATAATTTGCCTTTTTGTTAAGTTATGGGAACATCTGAAAGGTCACTGTGCATAAATGCCTTCTTCATTTTTTTGTTTATCAAAGTACAGCTATCTTTCAATGGTTTCCGCATTTGATGGCACTGCACACTTGATGTTTTTATTCTGTGCAGCTATTATTATCAAATTCTACTGTTTTCAATGAATGTTATTCTAGCAGTTTTGTTTGTTGCACCTTTTTCAATATGATGAATGGAGACACTACATATCGTGGATAAGGTGTATATTGATATATGTGTCGATACTAGCTTTATTCTTTAACACTAGTGTTCAGCAGTATTATTCCATTGGTAAATTATTCCTCTTCCTGTACAGTCTCTGAAGCTTTTAGCGAACCAAGAACACCCTTTGGGCAAATGTTAGTCTTCTCAAAAATCCTCCCTCCCCATCATTCAGTATGAAGTGGATTCCTGTACAGCAGTCACAAGTAAAAAGGTGCATACTGTATACAATATGAAAATATGTAATCTACCACTTCTTTTTCCCTTAAGAATTCAGGTAGAATTCAGTATCTGAAAAGGCAGTAAACTTCTGTTTTCTGATTAAAATTTCTGTGGAAATCTTGTGTATTTGCTTATGTCTAAGCATCTGCACAAGAATACTTACTTCCTATTAGTTGCATTCTTACTTTCTCTAGTCTTCTCAGATGGTTATATCCTTTCAATTTATAACTGGTGGTTGTTCTCTAATCTAAAAAAACCCCCCACAAACGATTGTGAATACAGAAAAATGGCATCTTTCTGTCAAAGTGTGTATGACATAGTGATGTTCCTGTAGGATAAGAAAGTGTTGAGTACTTTTTGGTGAATATGTAAGTTGCTTATCAGTACGATCCCCCCACCCCTTTTTAAGTGAAAGCTTAATGGCACTGTAAATAGGTTCAACTAATGAATGTATGGCAACTTAAGTTTTTATGGGACAGAACTAACAGCAAGTGTGTGTGTGTGTGTGTGTGATTTAATGACCCTTATTTGTGAGAACAAGCTCATTGACCTCGGCTATTATTTTTTAATAAAGAGGTGAAATTTGTAAAGGATTTTCTTTCTCATATGAACTGATTTCCTATCTTGAGCTTTAAAAACCCACCCTATGAATATAAAATAGTATTCTTGGCAGATTTATCTATATGCGTACTATAAGATACCTTATATAGCTTTTATCTTGCTTTTTATTGTAAATTTGGGTTATAAAGCTGGGATTTATAACTGCATGGAGAAAAATAATGCAACCGTTTAATTTATGTGTGCGTGTGGTTTTATTTATTATTTTCTTGTAAGACAAGCCTACATTCAAACAGTTGGCTTCTCTCAACGCCACTACAGTAAATATTAAAAGAGATTGCTGATCGGTGAATAGTGAGCTAAAATTAGTTCTCAATGTTGCACCTTTTTAGGTTTTTTTCAAACGGGATTCGATATTTTAAAATGCCCAAACCGAATGGTTGTAAATGAGCCCCCTCCTCCCCCCTCGCATTTTCTGACGACAGTAATTTATCCGCATTTATGCCGTACGTTCCTTGCCTCTCTGAGCAAAAAAAGGCGCGAAGCAACTTTCCCGCCAAGGCCGGTGCGCCTCGTTGCTTTTTTTTTTTTTTCCTCCCCTAATTCAGGCAATCGCCTCCTACCCTTCCCCGACTTCTTTCTCGGGTGCGTTGGGTCTTTCCAGCGCCGAAACCAGTCTCTAATTTTGCGTCCGCCCTGAACTCTTGAACCTAGGGCGAGGAAGGAGTTTAAAGGGAACCCCGGGGTGACGCGGTGGGAAAATGGAAGTCTCTCCCCAGGCGAACGCAAATGAACATTCTGGGGTGACAAAAGACCCCGCAACCGATGCCCAGTTCAAAGGCGGCAGGCCGGCGACCTGCTTCATGAAAGGCCCTGCCAACGTCTCAGTCAAACCCGGGGCAAATTTGCAAGGGTGCTGCTTTGTTATGCTGATAGGCAGAGGGGCTGCGATACGGCGGGGCGCCCAGCGAGCCTCCTTGTTCTCATCTTTGAGGATTGGCGGCTAAGCGGCCTTTGAAGTTGGGGCACTTCCACTTTCGTGCAGAGCTGCAGGCTGGGCTGCCCATACGAGGCCACCGTGGCCCACACACTTTCGTACTCCCGGGCTGGCAGGAGGCTTGGCCTCTCGGCCAGAATAGAGAATATTATTGGATTATTATTATTATTGAATTATTAATTATTATTATAATGAATTATTGTCATTTTGTACTGTGGGCACGCTGGCACACATTAAAGTGAAATTTTGCTCCCATACAAATAAACATACATATATACACACATATACTGTATATGGATGTAGGTATATATGTATGTCTATAGCAAGTGTATAGTTAAATATATGACCCGAATATGCCAAGACTTGCATATATATGTATGTGTGTAGTACTATTCAAGATAGACAGTGATTACTGACTGGATCTGGATGTTCTGCTTCGGATACTGAATCTAGATGTTCTCCTTTTCTCCCAGAAAGGTAGCAAGGAAAACAGGTATTGAAGAGGATGGTAGTGTCCCAGACAATACTGCGGACCCTGGGCAAGCATTGCTTATATGTATTCGGGTGAGGTTGGTGAAGAGAAACAAGGACAAGATGGAATAACGCACCACACTGAAAATGATGATGGCAATGAGGACTTCAGTTGGATCGGGATGAAAAAAGGACACTTGAAATGTGCAGTTGTGAACTGCGCTGGAAGGTTTTGTTGCGTGGTTGGCTGGCGCTGTAATGAGCCCCCAAGTCAAAATTTTCAAGTTCCCTTGGTTTCAGAGAATGAAGTTTAGACATGTCCTTTCCCATTGAAAGTAAGAGGACTTAAGGAGAATACCTGTTTCCAAATGTAGCTGCCCCTTCAGCTTAATGAAATTTACATTCAGGAAAATATATATTCTTCCTGCAGCCTGGAATGGAGGCCAGGGGTTTTGTTTGTTTTGTTTGTGCAAGTATTCATCTGTCACAAAAATGTATCTTCTTTCACGAAGTATGTAGTGATTGCCTTGCACAAGGTTTAATGAATACCTCCACAGCCAAAATGATTGTTTCCTTATTATTTGCTCCCCGATACTCTAGAAGTTGTGTGATAAAATGATCCCTGGATAATTTACTATCTTTAGCCTTCTTTGTGGTCTGTGATCATATAACAAGTTAGCGTAAATCAAAATAGGTGTTGAATCATTAGTGATCTGGGTAGGATACTTTATCTTACAGGCTCTGGATGACATGCAATGTTACACAGTGGAAGGATCTGGTGGAAGAAATCTTACTTTCCCTCTTCAGTGCTGCTGTGTTGTTGGTCTGACAATCCTCAAATTTACGGGCTGTTTCAATGAGGGTTGATAAGGAAACTGCATGGAGGAGGTAGCATTTTGTAGCATTTAACAAAATGCTCTTTTGTAGCATTTAAGAAAAACACATGTCTAATACAACAAGAATGCAGAGTATTAATTTATGTAATGGAATCATTATATCTAATCTTTTGCATCTTTATATTTATAAGATTTAGTTATCCAAGTTTCAGACTGGATATATTAATCCATGGTAACACATTTTGGGCATTGCTCTTTCAACTTGTTAGATTGTTTACTAAGAGCCTGCAAGACTAATAATTAATGGGAGGCTCACACTTCTGTTATCTGAATGGTTAACTTCAGAGTCTTTTTTTTTTAACCTGGAAAGAATTTTAAATGAAAGACTTGATACCATCTTAAATTTATCAAAACTAGGTCAAATGATTTGTAGGTTTTGTTTATTTTGTAGCAGTAACAAAAAAAACAAAACTATTTCAGATTTTGCATATAATAAAAACACAATGGAATTATATTAAGACAGAAACACTGACTGAATTACGTCTAACTAAATTAAACCTAATTTAATTATAAAACATATCTTGAGTTTTGTTTTCTATCTTCTAGATTACTGTTTTTCTTTAATGCGACTGATCTTTTTATTTCTTAAACACCCTGTAAAGTTTCATACCCTATTAGAAAACAAACTACAGAAGAAAATCTTTTTAATATATAGAAAAATATAGATAATAGTACATAATACCATTTAAAAAGTTACACATATAAAATTTATTTCAATACACAATAAATACAGTTTTTAACAGTTCCTAAGATAACGTCATGAAAAAAATATTTAAACATTCTAAAAATATCCTTTAACTATTATAAAATTGCTAAATTTGATTTTTTTAAAAATTAAAAATACTATTACATTGAAACAGAGACAAATCTAAGGGTTCCTTTTCATTATTACTGTAGTCTGAAACCTAGTGATAAAAAAAGTTCAGAAGATTTCACCGTTTTTCCAAAATTGATCCTCATAATTTCTGAATCACAAGTTATTGCCAAAGTATACATATAAAGTTGTTTCTTCTTAAAGTTCATCTTTCAGATTAAACTTTAGTCCTTACATTCAAGATAGTACAAATTTTGTTTTGTTTTGATATTTATATGAAATAATGGTACAACATTATTCAGTTTCAGGGAACTGAATAAACAAAATATTTGTTTTAAAAGAAAGAATAACAAAAATGACAGTTAAAACTATAACTCACTAATGAAGATCTGTATGCTGTTAATCAGACATGATTGGAATAGCATATGCCAGTGAAATTCCTGTTATTGACAATAACACTATAGCAACTTTTTAATTATAGTTCTTACACTATCATGGGTGAAATATGTCCTTAAATAATTAATATATAATGATTGTTTTAAGAAGTTCTTCCAACTTGAAATTGAATTTCATCTTCAACTTCACAACAGTAGCGGTATCTTTAGTTTAAGGATATATCAATGGACCAATATAGAACAGGGTCTTTGGCCACTTTAAAGTGGCCGCTGAGATGCTCTCCTATTTGAAGGAATCCATGATGGAAATAAAACTTTTTTTAAAAAAGTTTTTTAAAGTTTTATCTTCATGCTGAAATACATGCAACACGGAGAGAAAGCAGAGATAAAGATTAAATGTACATAACAGAAGCTAGTAATCAGGAACATACAAAGAGGTAGCTAAGGCAATTCCCAGCAAAAAGTAATAGCAGGTTTCTTGGCTCAAAACTAATTCTTAGGCTTGTATTCTGTTCTTGTGGAAAACTATGGACTACCATCATTACCACCAGCTTGTTCAGTATGTCTTAATACTGCCACGGTTTGACTCTAGCAGCACTGTGGAAGAAATAAGATTGTTAAAAATAAATAGGTTTTTATAAATGGTTTGACATGTGATCTAAAATATCTACATAGTTATTTCTTCAATGTAATATCACAGCAGTTTGCTGTATTAATATCTCAGCAGTTTGCTGTGTTTACTTCAGTGAAATTTATATCAAGCTAAGAAAGCTCAAACTTGGACAGAGTCTCAGTGGAGGCTACCAGATAATCCCTGGGTTATTGGCTGGACTGAAAAATATCCAGGAAGAAGGCAATGGCAAACCCCTTGTTCCCTGTTGGTAGTTAAATGACATGGATGTGTCCAGGTGGTCTTCAGCTGAGATCAATTCAAGAAAGATTTTATGTACTCTGACGTTTCTGCCATACTCATTGTAATAGGTTCCTAGCTGTCTAGACCCTGTATCCTTTAATGCAGACCTAGATTAGGCAAAGACCTAAATGAAATAAAACTCTTAATATATCTCTATTGAAAGTTTAAGATTATTTTTAAAATGGATGCTTCTGGGTTATTCCAAACATGGATTAAATATCTAGAATCTTCTATAATGCTCATCAGTGGTTTCATGTCCTTAAAACATTAAAATAGTATCAATAGTTTTGACATTATGTTTGATTTATCAAAAATTGTATTTAGAGAGTATTGGACTCCCCAAAAAATGTATTTGAAATGATGGACATAAGATTTTCTTGATGGAGGTAAAAATAATATTGAGGTTTCATTTGGGAAATTGAGTTCTAATTTTATATAATGTTATGGGAATGTTAAATGTTAAACATGTTAATATAATATTGAATTATGTCCCATATTTTGAAATTTGACTTTGTCAGAAATTATGGTAGTAATAGTATAGAGTATAGAGGAAATGGCTCAAATATTATATTAAGAAATTGGAAAAGTTATATCATTCCCGATGTTAAGGAATATATTTTGAAAATCTATGATCTGTCTGTTTTCAAAAAGGCAATATGGATGAAAGTACTACTTTGGGAGAGATTTTATAATAAATTATAATACAATAGAATAAAATAATATTGTAGTCTGTAATATTAACAAACCAGTGATTACTGATAACTAATATAAAAGGTGTGTGTGTGTGTATGTTTAACATTTTAAAATCCCATTCCTTTTTTTTAGTTTTTCAGTTCTTGTTTTATTGTGTGTGGATTTTTTTAGTATAGATACTGTTTTGTCTATAAAGGTAGTCCTCTATTTATGATCACAACTGAGCCTAAAATTTCCTCTGCTAAGCAAGACAATAATTAAGTGAATTTTGTCTCATTTTATGACCATCCTTGTTACAGTTGTTAAGTGAATCATTGCAGTTGTTAAATTAGTAACATGGTTGTTAAATGAATCTGGTGGTCCCTGACCTCAGGACATTGCAACCATCATAAATAAATGTCAGTTGCCAAGCATCCAAATTTGATCATGTGACCATGGGGATGCTGTAACAGTCATAAGTGAAAAACTGTCATTTTTTTCAATGCCATTGTAACTTTGAACAATTACTGAACAGTTACAAGTCAAGGGTTACCGGTATTTTGTATTTTGAAAAAAAAAGGTGGAATTGTCTTGTAATTAAGGTATAACAGTCTGAAGGGAAGATGTCTTTAAATATGTGGGAAATTCAAATTATGTAAGTCATGTATGTCTATGTCAGCGACTGAAAATTTTAAGGCTAGTTTGAAGTAATGCCAAATTGAAATAATTGTTGATACAAATTAATTTAGGGTCATTGTTGCTCTCTGAGCTTAGTTGTTTTCTTGAAGATGTTTCATTACTCAATTACCATAGGTAAAACCATCAGTGCAAAAATCATACTGAACTAAAAATATTTAAAAATATTGATAAAAATTACTTTGATTTCAGTTAGTACAGTACAGGTAAAGCATGTCCTTTACATGAATGACTGATACAGGTATATGCAATCAAAAGGACAACTTTTGTAATAAATAAAAATCTTTAGGGCAATTAAGATAAAAGATAAATGAAAATTATGAATTCCTGTGGCCACATTATCAGCCTAAATGGATCAATAATTGGTACCTTGCTGCTGCTATAGTAGGGAATTATCATTTGCCCTACAAATATGAACATTTAATTATGTAAACAGCAAATCATAATACAATTTTTGAAAATTAAGTTTTTGCTCAGCCCCAAGTATAAATAGCTTAGTAATGTTATAGAAAAATAAGGTGTTAGATGCTGCTAGAAAAATAATGGGTTGGTATTGTAATTTCTAATCAGGAGGACCTTTAAGGAATTACTTTTTAGTATTTAGATAGCCAAATAATATTGAAAGATACATCCTTTAATAAGATTTAATACAATTTATTCTAACTTTGTATTTAGGTTAGGGTTTGAAATCAGTTGGTTAAGGTTACTGGTAAACTTAAACATGTAAAATACAGGCTACTAGCTCAAGAGCCATTAATTTAATCTAGCTTGAGTATCTGGAATAATACAACATATTGCATCATGTGTAGATTACGCATCATGTGTTACAGGTAGGCTATTAAGTAATTTTAAATTTTAAACTTCAATTTTAAAGATAGCAAGGTGGGGACCAACCTGACTTCAAGGGTCATGCTGTATCATAGAGAGGAGACTGCCACTGAGAAGGTCTTTCTGTGGGATGCAAATTCACAGATTTCCCACAGGATGGGTATCCCAAAAATCTCCTCCCAGGTAGATTTGGTAAGGCAGAAAGATTCTACTTAGAGGAATTAATAAAGAGCAAAGATATATAAAGCTTTATTGGTAATTATCAGCATCCTGAACTAGGCTTGGAAAGTTGCTATTGAACTGGCTAGCACTCTTCAACAAGCAACATTCTATGGTGCAACTTCCAAGTTGTCTTCAAGGGTAACCCCAATAATATAGCCCGAGAGAAAACAAGGACCTGACTTACTGTTTTCAGCACCCCAAAATCCAGGAAGCATGGATGCTAGGCTGATGTCACGTGATTGCCATTTGCGACTTCCTACTACCTTCACCGTTGACTTCACTTTTTGGGAGGCAGCAGTGAAGGTTGCAAATGGTGATCACGTGACTGCAGCTACCATAATTATGAGAGTGTCCAAATTGCAATCACATGACCATGCAGAAGCAGTGACAGCAACAACTGTGAGGAACGGTTTTAAGTTTCCTCATTCAGCGTTGTTGTAACTTAGAATGGTTGCTGAAGGAGTGGTTATTAAATGAGGACTCGGTAGATGTAGCTTTGTAAAATGCTATGGACTTTAAAGGATAGGAAAAAAAGTTGCTGTCAAGGCAACAGTTATATAAGGGTTGGTACTTGGGCCCAGAAACTAATTTGAAAAAATGTCTCTGGTAAGACCATTTCTAGGTCACTTAAGTGAGGTAGCGGGCAAGCATATTCATACTTGCATGATTTTGTACTATAGCTGTTACAATAAGAGTAGTTCTCACCTACATGGCATTGTATGGTTTTTAGTCTGGTCCAGATCTTGTAGGACTGACAGCCTTCCATGGAAATGGAGGGGTTCCGTACCAACAGAATTCTCTATGGCCAGGCATTTCTTCAAAGGCTGAAGACATAGAAACGAAATCCTCACAGCTGCTTAACTTTGGGTGGAGATAAAGAGTTGTGTACTATCATCAAATTAGTTATTCCTGTGGTAACTTTTAGAGATATTGGAGAAGGCATCTGAGAATACCATAGACATCCAAGAAAACAAATAAATGGATTGTCAAACATATCAAACCATAATTCTCATTTATGATACATATGACGGGGCTTAAATTATCCTACTTTGGATATGTTAAGCTAAGATCTAGTTTTCTGGAGAAGATGGAGGGAAAGAAGAGGACAACTAGCATCAAGGTGGATGGCTTCAGTTATAGTGGTGATGAGTGCGCTGTTGGAAGACCTGAATGGCCCAGTTTTCTCCATTGTCATGGAGGAAAATGTGGTAAAACTAAGAGTTGATACCAATTAATTGCACATAATAAAAACTTTTAGAGCATATTAAGCAAGATCTGTCGCGTAACTTGTTTTGAAAATAAAGTCAGTAAAAATCCTTTGTTGAAAAGGAATATTTCACCTTATGGTTACATTAGGTGATATGGTAAATCATAGAAAATAAATACCCATCATAGACTGGATATTCATTTTTGTACTATGATGCTGAAGTCCCTTTTCCTACTATTTTCTCTGCTGAAATTATCCCATCTAAGTTCAGATTGCTTGCCATGTGAAGCAAATAGCAATATGAGGAAGTATTTCAGCACTAGTCAATCCTTCAGCCATCAAAGCGAATGTTTTATTAAATTTGTCCTAGTTTTTTGTAATGCCAGTTTCATAAAGCATAGAAAATCCAGAGACATGAAGTCAGGATGGAATTACAGAAATTGAGAAAGAGGGAATAAACCTCTCTCTTTGCAATTCCCAGTCAATGACAGCAAACCACAATAATAGCAAAATAATGTTGCCTTGTGCATATTGTAATTTTGCTATCATTGTCATTTGCTGCAGATGCTATTAGCAGTACAGTAGAAAAAAAGTTAGCATTTCACACTTTTATTGAATTTGTTAATGGTGTGTATGAATTACACTATCAAGTGTAGCTCTACTGAATGTCATTGAATTCAACTATTTTAGCTCTAGTCAGATTATCCAATGGTCGTGGATGGTGGAGTCCAGCTACATCTAGTCACCTTTTGTGTATCTGTGCTTTAAACTTTGATTCCAAATACAATTCATGATTAAGTTTATAGACTACATCTTTATTGTAAAAATACTATCAAAAACTACTTCTCTCTTCATCATGATGTTCATTTACAATCTTTCAAGATAAGGCAGCATGCTTTACAAAGACTTCAAAATGCAGATAATTTTTTTCAACAACTTCTGCACAGTAACTAATAAAATATATAATACTACTTACTAGAAAGAAAATCTGCAATTCAAAACAGTAAATATTTTTAAGTGACTAGTTAGAGAATAAAACATTCTAGCAAAACTCCATTCATTCTTTTGATCTTTCCTTCCTTCCTTCCTTCCTTCCTTCCTTCCTTCCTTCCTTCCTTCCTTCCTTCCTTCCTTCCTTCCTTCCTTTCCTGCCCATTTCACTGACACAGTGACTCTGGGTTGCTTAAAATATAACTGGGTGTCTTACAATATCATGTAGGAAATGTAATTAACTTTCTTAGATTGTGATTATATTAACGTTGCTGGATTAAAAAGGAGTAAGGAAACTGGTAAGGAAAGGCAAAAACCTTTTGTGCAGATTTACATTCTGGCTCTTAATCTCTGCTGTGAATGCTCACAAAATACTTGTGGAAGTCTTGTAATTCTTAATTGCAGACATTCACCGATTTTATGATTTAATTGCTCTCAATATTTATAAATAACCAGTAAATATTTTTATATTTGAGCTTTGACCTTTTCCCTTCTTTGAATTGTGATATCAGCACTGTAATGTAATTTCTATGTTTTAGTTGGGGTAAATATCTCACAACTGTACTCTATTTTATCATAGATAATATTCTAGTTTGGTTCTTGTTAGCTCTGTTGATGGAGGTGGCAGTAAAGGTAATGAAAGGATATACTGTATGAATATCATGAGAAACCTGCATTTTAATATTGCACAAAATAATTGATTACAATTGATATGAACGCTCTTAGAAATATTTGCTTGGTTAGTATCTGTTCTGCTAAGAATAGAAACCCAAATATATTCAAATCCTACATATAAACATGGTTTAGTTTTAAACTATTAGTTTAGGGTCCCCTGTAAGTTAATGATCTCTTTAGAAACTGAACTGTTGATCTTATATTTCATTCTTAAAATTCATTCATTGATTCTGGATTTTTACATTTTTCAGTATGGAACATATACCATCAAAGCCCTGATGGTGGTGATAACTTTTCAATGCATGTAGACATTCACACAGAAGCATACTAGATATACACACAACTATGCACGTACTCTTAGAACGTTTTCTTAAATTATTAACCACAGAATGCTACTGAGCTGACTTGAGATGTTTTGAGTAACCAGTAGCCTTTTAAAACATTTTAAAGTTTCCTTTCCAAAATGATACAAAAGACAACATTCCTTTGGCTTTAAATATATGTTTGAGATGAGACATTTGAGACTTAAAAAGCTTTGCACTATAAATTTATATTCTCTTATAATTATTTTATTCAAAATTGATTTAAGTGATTCTTTGTTTTATTGTTCTATTTTAATTGTAATATGCCTTACGAATCCATACATTTCAGATACTTTTATTTCTAATTCATTTCTATATCATATTTCATGCAGATCTGAACAGCTTCTATAAAAATAATTTTGTAACTCCATTGGAAATACTGTAATAAATATGGCAGAGCAGTTAATATTGTTTAAAACTACAGTAACATTTGACCTAAAAAAGCAGGACAGCAATGTAATCCACACTGTTTCTTACAGTAATCTCAAATTAACTAATGCCACTATTTTTTTCTCATTTTTATTGTTTATTGTTAATAACAATAAGTTTTACTGTTATTTCAACACAGAGGTACAAAACGTAAACAAGGAAATAGCAAAAAGAACAATAGAGAAAAGGCACGCAAATTGAAATATAGTTTTAAAAGTTAAAATTGGCTATTGTTGGTAATAATAGTGAATCTAAACTTTGAGAAGGTTAAGACTGCAGTCCTGTATTCTCTTTTTAGCACAAAGACCCATTGAGTTCAGATTTGATTTTCTTCTGAGTTGGCAAACAGGATTATACAGAGAATTATAGGATATAACCCATGTACCCTAGGTAAAAATAGAACAAAGTATTTGAATGCAGTAGATCAGGTCTGGGGATGCGATGGCTCAGTGGTGAAAGCTGACAGCCTGGGTGCTGTCAGGATGCACAACAGGATGCATTTTACCTAGCAGTTCAAAAGCATGCAGATATGAGTAGATAAATGAGCATCACTTCAATGGGAAGGTAATAGCATTCAGTGCATCTCGGAATATAGTCATAGTGGCCATTATGCCCATGGAAATGTCTTTAGACAATGCTGGCTCCCTTGGCTAAGAAACGGAGATGGGCACTGCTGTGTAGAGTTGGACAGAACCATAAAGGGAAAACCTTACCTTTACCTTTACCATTAGATCAGATCGCCACTCCTACTTTCATGAAAGTAGACACAGTGTCGCCAATATTAAATTTAAATCCTGTTGATTTAAAAGGCAGCGTTACTGAAGGATAAGCATTGCACTCCACTGCAATCAACAAAAGTCTTATTTGACAAAAATCTCTCCTTGGTTTCTAACCTTTCTTTAAGAGAATTAATACAGTTAGAGAAATTCATTTGCATGTCTGAGCTCATTGATAAAAATAACAAAGTATGTTATTTACAAGATGGAAATAAAATTATGGAACAACCTCTGTATGACATCTTTCCAGATTTAGTTTTGGCCTCATTTTATTTTGATTTCATTTTTGTTCTTTATCAGCTTGATAAAAAATACGAATAAGGTTAAAGCTTGCAATTAATTTCTTTCCTAAATGCAAAAAATCCATGTAGCTGGCTCATAATCAGCTCTGGGTTTATGCTAAAATATTTGGAAATTAATTTCATATTAAACTGGCCAATCATAACTGTGGAATGATTACTGATTTCACTAGACTGAAAGACCCAGAGCTAGATGATTGGGTGGCCACTAAATTTACATAAATTATAATACACTGCCCAGAGATCACTGGAATTGGACAGTCAATAAGTTTAAATAAATTAGTAGATTTACATTTTATTAATTTAATTATTTATTTAAACTTATTGACTGTCCAATTCCAGTGATCTCTGGGCAGCATATTATAATTTATGTAAATTTAGTGGCCACCCAATCATCTAAATCTAAAGACATGAAAAGTCTCTTAATCTGAATATCATCTAACTTTTCTGGGGTTTTGGATACACGGAACAAAGATTCCAGCATTTGTGAAGCTTCCGGGAGGGGTTCAGACCTATTCAAATTTGCACAGTTCTTTTACACCTTATTCTTACCTCTCTTTCATACGTGGTTCTCACTTAATAGAATTTAGGATTGTAGTAAAAACAAAGTGATTACAAAGCCCAGTCTTTCCACTCTTGCTCTAGATAGAGAAACAAAAACTGTAATGAAGTAATGTAAGAAATATTTACGAATGCAGGAAATGTTTTTCATATACCATATATTTTAATCTTAATGTTGTGGGCTCCGAATCTGAGAATGGTGGAAGGAGCTAAATCTTTCCCATGACTCCTTTCTTACCGTTAGGCAAAAATGTAAACAAAACCAAATGCACAACAATTTTGAAAAGGCATGTTTTGATCAGGAAAAATGATCTATAATGCAAGGATCATTTTCCATTCCAGCCATTGATCTAATTACTGAGAGAATATTGGGCATCCCTTTCCAATTATTTGAAATATTTTTGAAAATCTATCTTGTTATGTTCCCATCTTATATGTAGTTGAACTAAAGTTAGGGTTTTCAGAAGTTTTTACTATATATTATAGTTCGTTAATAACATTTCTAACACATAATAACATTTCAAAAATATTTTTTACTTTTGTGTTTAGTAACCTACATCAATAATTTAATTTATTAAATTCAATAATTTGATCTTTTTTAACGGACCATTTGGAAATTATTGGGGGACTTAGAATATTTAATAAATGTTTCCTTTTGTTATATAAACTGAAGCTCATACAAAGTTAATGTCTGATAGCATTTTTTGCTTAATGGGATGGAACTTTTAAAGAGGCATAATTTTTTAAGTAAAAGAATAGAGTACATTAGCAATGTCAAAATAATTTAGAAGCCCTATAGCAGGGACACTTTAGGTAGATAGTCTGATTTTGACAAAAGGAATCCTTTATCATTGAGAAAAAAACAATGCCCATATAACTAGTAACTATTCCAAGTCCATAGATCACCAGGAACCAAACAAATCATAGTTGGAGAATATTTGATCCTACGCTTCATTTTCTACCTCTGGATAAGTAGAACTAAAGAATGTTGAGATTGTCCAGGACTTTTGGCCTAGTTCCTTTGCAGCATCATATAGATTGAGCTATATGCTAGACAGCATTACTAGAGTTTTAGATTTCACAACTGAAAGTATTGTAGTGCTGTACTGTTGTCACGTGGAAGAATTTGTTCCAAGCTGAAACACATGTCAAAAGTTCTCAGCAAAAGTTATTTCAGTGCAAAGTGGCCATTCTATCTTAGTACAGTAACTATTCTATTTTCTAGTATCCAAAGAAAATTCATTTTTTTCATATCCTTTTATTGTAATAATTATCATATCAGTATCTTATAAGAATTAAAGAATGTAATGATGTATTTTCTCCGACAGCGTAATTCATCCATGCAGAAGTTATCCCTTCTATGTTCAATAGATCTCATTCCAAAAATCTATGAGAAACATGAATTTGTTTACACCTTTTTGTTCAAATTCAGATTATGGGTTGCAATATTTTGTAGGTTTTGTAGGATTTTCTCTATACTACTTGACAGAAAGGTGGCAGTCCATCTTTAGTACCAGAGATCACATGTGGGCTAGTTTGAAATGATCCCTCATGGATGAATTTTTTTTTTTAAAATGGTTATTCACCCTGTTTAACAATTTACTTTTGAGATGTTTTTCTTTACCTTTTGAGTACATTATGCTGTATAATGAACTTGTGCCAATTTAGGGCATGTCAAATTTTTCAACTTTCAATTTCCAAACATTAGGAATGCTCAAAAGTTGTGACAGGCCTTGGGGATTGTAAAGATATTTTGGTTACTTTAATATAATTTAGATGTGCTTGGTAGGTAATTACATAAACATCATAACTTTTTAACATTTGGTTTGTTTCATTTGAATTTGTACCATATAGTAGGTGGCAGCAGCTAACTGACTTTGGCTGATCTTGAAAAGCAAAGGAAGGTTAATACGTTTTGATGGCAAACCATCAAATAATCTAATGCTGTATATCAGGTTGGGAAGAAGGCAATGACAGGCAACTTCTGCATTGCTCCCAAGAAGGCTAGGTGGTTATTTCCAGGTAATCACCAAGAGATGTATTAAACTAGAGAGTTCCGTATAATGAATTTAGGATTACCTTGATTTCACAGTTATTTTATGCTGCAAAAGAAATGCTTTGGAAGTATCACTGCCCATCAATACTATATGCATGTGTTTTAGTATTGCATTCCATATTACTGTAATTTAGATATGAATGACTATGTATTCTTAGATGGTAATCGGAGTACACATACAACTAAAATTTATGGAAAATGTTCATGCAGATGTAGATATATTTCATTGGCACAGTATTGCTTTCTGTTGGATATACATTGAAAGATGCAGACATTTTTAGAGAAGGGATGCGTTAAATAATTAATATGAGCAATGAAATTGTGATGATAGAGTTTCAGGACATTTCTAACTTCCGTAATATGTACCATTAATTCTGTCTCTGACTAGTTTTGGGAAGATCAAAAGAAATGGGTAAAAAATGTTTGTTTTTTCTTAATATTTTACAGTTGTTTGAGACAGGGATCTAAAAGTGTTTGCAAAGGAAATCATGCAATCATAAATGTATTTAACGAATTAATAAGGAGGCTTTTCACTAAAATAAAATATTTGAATTAGCACCGCTTATCCTTTTCTTTGGATTTTCAAGATCCATTCAGGAATTGAGATTATAGTTTAATATTATGATTGGGTAAGAAAAGTTTTGTCTGATTTGCAGCTTGAAAGTACCTCATTTTATTTATTTATTTTGTAGCATTATTTGGGAACATAAAAGCTCTATCTTGCCATTACCCATCATGAGAAAAATATCAATGTCTAATGATACGTATTGCTATACAGGTAGTCCTCAATTTGCAACAGTTCCTTTAGTGACAATCCAAAGTTACAATGGCCCTGAAAAAAGAGACTTATGACCATTTTTCACACTTACAATTGTTGCAGCATCCCCATGGTCACATGATTTACATTCAGATGCTTGACAACTGGTTCATAGTTATGGTTGCAGACTCATGTGATCATCTTTTGCGAACATCTGGCAAGCAAAGTCAATGGGGAAGCTGGATTCAGTTAACAACTATGTTACTTAATAAATGAAAAGATTCACTTAACAAATGTGGCAGGAAAAGTCGTAAAATGGGGCAAATTTCTCACTTAGCAACATAAATGTTGGGCTCAGTTGTCATAAGTTGAGGACTATCAGTATATAAAAATTGAGCTTTGTGAAGAATTTTGAATTTTAGGTATATACCTCCAGCATCTTTTAAATGAAACTTATGTTGAGAAAAAACTTCACATAGCACAGGCTTATTTTCCTGATCTACCTCTTTACCCAGAGTCCTGGTTACAATCAATTTGTAATTAACTGAGCTGTTCTGATCCCAGAATCACTAAAGAATGCAGTCAGTACCCTTGATCTTGGCTAAAATCATTTCTCTAGGGTGAATTGCTAGGGATAAAGGAACCTGAATGGGTTTCAATTTTTCTATCCCTGTCTATATACTCAGAGGTGATTCTTTTATGGTATGTGAGCATATTAAAGCAGCTTCTTTATCTATTGATAGCTAAGTTGAGCATTATTAGAGTTACACATTAACAAAGGTAATGATAGCTTTACTGCATGGAGACATTAGTATCCCCTTGATCTCCATTTTGAACTCCTTGCCTCTTGTTTCATTAGTGAATTTATCTGGACTGATCAAGGGGGTCATTTACCTTTCAGAATTATGGTAAGGTTGAAAAAAGACAAAATAAGTGTTCTTGAGTTATCTTTAGATAGTTGGGTGTCAGCAATAAACTTTTCAAAATATACATATATTAGAGAGAAAGGGTCGCAGGGAGGGGAGAAAGAGAGAGAATTCAGCTCCAGACCTATTATCAGGAGACTAGTTTAATGGGTAAAGAATAAGAGTTAATTAGAAAGCAAAGATTACAAGAGACTGTCTTTGAAGTTAGGGAGTTATGTTTGTGGGTATCTATATCTGGGTTCTTACTTAAAGGAGCAGACTCAAGTGAAAGAATATTTTGTTGGAAATGTCAGGCACTCTCATACATGGATTCCTATCACATGAGATCTTCTAGCTGTAAGAATAAGTTAACTCCTTATGCAGTGGGACTTTCTGACAAGCAAAGTCAGCAGGGAAGCCAGATTCACTTAACAACTGGGTTAACAACTCCCGTGATTCATTTCACAAATGTGGCAAAAAAAGTCATAAAAAGGGGCAAACCCACTGGACAAATTTATCACTTAGCAACAGAAATTCTGGGTCCAATTGAGGTAAGTTGAGGACTACTTGTTTATCTTGTCTTCTGTAAAGAGCCAGTATAGGCGGTAATTAAGGAACTGAACTAGGTTTGGAGAAATTACATTCAAGTATATTGAGAATCATGAAATTTCCTTTGGTTAATTCTGGACCAATGATTTCTTAGCCCAAATTGTTGTAGAATATAAAGACAATATATGTCTTTATAATCTCATCTTCAATCAATTTACAGAATACAAAATAATAGAAGGCACCCTGGCAGTCTTCTAGTCCAATCCCCTGTTCAAACAGGAAATCTTATACCATTCTGGACAAATATCTGTCCAATCTTTTCTTGAAAACCTCCAGTGATGGAGGACCCAGAACTTCTGGAGGCAAGCTGTACCACTGATTAATTGTTCTCCCTGTCCGGAAATGCCCTCTTAGTTCTAGATTGGATCTCTCCTTGATAAGTTTCTATCTGTTGTTTCTTGTCCTGCCCTCAAGTACTTTGGAGAAAAGTTCACCCTTTCTTCTCTGGGACAGCCCCTCAAACATTAGAAAACTGTTATCGTATCACCCTTAGTCCTTCTTTTCATTAGACTGGACATACCCAGTTTCTTCAACCATTCATTCATATGTTTTAGCCTCCAGACCAGGGGTGGGTTCTACTTACCTCTCCTACCGGTTCTAAAGGTGCACGCACTTCGCGTGTGGTCGGGGCACGCGGAGTGCACGTCTAGTGTGTGCACGTGCTTTGCGCGCGCATGCACCGGACGGGCGCTCATGCGCAGAAGCTCTTTTTGGCCAAAAAATGTCAAAAAAGGTTTTCTGCGCATGCACGCAAGTGCGCTCCGTGCACTCCATGACCAGGCCAGTAAGTATGGGCATGCGGGGGGGGCATGGTCCGGGACGCATAGAACCGGTTCAGTGATGTCACAGCATCACCGCTACCGGATCGCGCGAACCGGACCGAACCGGGGGAAACCCACCACTGCTCCAGACCCCTAATCACCCTTGTTGGTCTTCACTGCACTCTTTTTAGAATCTTAACATCTGTTTTGTATCATGGCGACCAGAACTGAACACAGTATTTCAAGAATGTTCTTACACTTGTACTATATTTAGGAGTACTAATAGTTCACACAATCTTGATTCTGTTGATGCTGCTTAGGACTGCATTATCCTTTTTGGTAGCTGCAGCACACTGCTGGCTCATATTTAAGTGGTTGTCCACTAGATCTCCTTGACTTTTCCCACAGTTAGTGCCGTTGAACCAGTTCTGTGCATGTGGTTGTTCTTACCTAAGTGACATACTTTTTCTTACCACTGAATTGCACTTTGTTGGATAGGGCCATTCAAGTCTGTCAAGTCTATCTTCTAAAGTGTTGGCTATTTTCCCCAGCTTGGTACTGTTAGCAAATTGGATGAGTTCCCTTTCTATCCCCTTATCTAAACCATTTATGAAGGGGTTTTACTATTGGTAAGACAGAACCTTGGGGTTCTGTCAATGTTCAAGTGACATTTCTCCCTAGGATTACATAATTTCTAAAATGTTAGTAATGAAACCTATATTTATTAAATTTTTTATCCATTTCTTGGAAATTATCTCCTTTCACAAATCTCATATAAAATATAGACAACATGAAACAAATTTACCAAACATAAAAAAATGGCAAGTACTGCCCACATTTTTATACGTTCTTCTGTTTCATAAATGGTTCCCACCTTAATGACCTTCAGGATTCTATTAAAGACTCTTCTCGAGAGCAGAATTAAGGTTGACTGGAGTGGTGGGTTGGAATGTGTGTTCGGTTGTATATATTATTTTTAGGACTATTCATGATCTTTCTTGATGTTTTGTAATTTTTTGTTTTTTTAATTGTAAGCTGCCCAGAGTCATTGCAAGTCAGATGGCCTGTCAAAGGAAAGAAGGAAGGACATTCTTATGTAGCAAATTTTAACAGATGCATTTGCTAATGGTTGTTACTGAAGGAATTCTGCAGCAACACATTCTTAAATCTGCATTAAACTCCAGCTCTTCAACAACTCACTGGCTGCATCTCCACTCCACAAATCTGGATAATCACTAGATGATGGCCAAGAAACATAAGAAACTCTTACTTTCTTTTGCTACATAACAGTCAGTAGAGCAATTTATTTATTTATTTATTTATTTATTTATTTATTTATTTATTTATTTATTTATTTAATTTATTTAATTTATTTATTTTATTTCTATGCCACCCTTCTCCCTGGGAACTCAGGGCGGCTTACAATTGGAGGAGCCATATAGAAAACATAATATAAATGAAAATAAAACAACATAGATGGCAACCATTAAAAAAGGGGTAGGCAGTAAATAAGTAATAAAAAATTGGTATTCTAAAACA
>JANHFM010001932.1:55765-70479 GCA_032468115.1 Grayia smithii
GAGAAGGGCGGCAAATAAATTTAAATAAATAAATAAATAAATAAATAAATAAATAAATAAATAAATAAATAAATAAAATCTCCATTCCACCCCAGTCTGGGGCCACTCAGAGGTGGTATATGCCGGTTCTCTGAACTGCTCAAAATTTCCACTACCGGTTCTCTCGAACCTGACAGAACCTGCTGGATTTCACCCCTGAATTGGAATCTACAGATCTTAAAAGTTTGAAAAGCAATGGACTAAATGAGTTTTGTGGTCTTTTGTAACTTCATAGGGCTATAATTTTATACTTTCTCTGCCAAATGTGTCCTACTAATTTCAATTCCAATTCAAGTGCTGGGGAAATCAGGAGTTTCAACCAGTTTAAAGATTTATTTCAAGCTTAAGCTCCCTACACGAATTTGACCAACTGACAGTCAAGGGAAATGAGTTGGGGGGAAGAAAGGGATTCAAGGTGGGCTTCAATCTCTTGTGGGCATACAGGGACTTGTGATTTATGATACATTTGACTCCTCCCTCAGGCTTAGTCTGGTGATCTCCTACAATAGGTTCTTATTTCTAGGCCTAACCAGGAAATCTCCTATAATCTTTACTACTATCAAAACTGTCAGAAAAAGAAAAAAAAGACCCTCATTTACCTTCTCCTAGCCTGAATTCCACTTCCTCACCTCTCAAGAATCAATGGTTTTATCAGATATGTAGCTTCTAGAGTCACCAACTAGTCTACAGCTCCTTCATGTCAGACTTGGAAGCATTGTTATGTGGCTTCCAAGCTGCCACTTTCTGAAAGTGGGAGGGGGGAATTGGGAGAAGGAGATATTAACCATAATAGTAATATATAAGTGGGTGAAGGTCACAACAAGTCGACATCTGGAGAAGGAGTGGTGTCAAGGCGGAACATACGATGATTGGACCTTGTGACCATTGGAGGAGGGAAGAGAGGAGTTTGGGGGTTTTGATATACTGAGGGAAAACCCGGAACTTTCAGATTCGGGTTTTCCCAGGATGTGCCAGTTTACTTCCCCGAATAAAATGAACTTTTGAGACATGATTCGAGAAGGACTTTTTTTTCGGTGAAGGTCTTCTGAAACCCTGACAATGACTTCCTTGAAATGGCCTTAAATTCATAGTACAAAACGATAGGATGAGTGATGAATATGTTATAGCATTACACAGAATTCTAATCTATTATATTGAGTGATAAGGTGCAAGAGAAGTTCCCTTTTCACTATCCACTTGCTCAAATCTATCAGGATGAACAGCAGGAAAAAGAAAATGGACAAAATCAAAATGACTGGGATAGATACACCAGATAAGAACCATATCTTAATATTTGAATAAAATTTGGGCCTATAAGCAATAAATTATGTTTCAAACCCTACAAAGCAACCTCTTTTTCATGACACTTAATCCTTTTTTTTTTGTTGTCCCTTTGAATTACTGTTGACAGTCCCTGAAGTTTTCTTGACAAGGTTTTGACAATGATTTGTCCTTGCCCTGCTTCCTAAGGCTGGTGAAAAGTCACTCATTTGGCTTAATGCCTAAGGCATGCTTGAACTCATGGTCTCCAGGTTTCTTACCTGCTGTTTAACCACTACAATTTTATTACCAATGTGTTTTCCAAATAAAATGATCACAAAAGTGTCTTCTTCTATTCCCTTTAAACATTTCTTTCTGAAAGAATAGAGCAAGATCAGATCCTATGAAGTATTTATATGAAGGAAGGCATGTGGGAAAAAAAACTAGTGGAGGAGTTGATAACAAATTATGACTGAAGTTTTTGTAAAACATTGATGGGCTGTGATTTTTTTACTTATTTTATGTGGGGAAAAAAATCCAACAATTCAGTCAAGACATAACTGTTTCCATAGACCAAATGCTAACTTAGTGTAAGATTTATAACCTATAAATAGGAGTTCTGTATTACAGTTTTTGTGCTTTAACTTATGTTTTCTATGCAAGACATTCTATGTAAGAAAAACAGATTAAGAATAAAATTTTGCTTTTCTTTAGACACATTTCTTTCCAGAAGAAAACAGAGGTTAATTTCAGATGAACTCTACTTTTCTTACATGTATTAGAATCATACAAGTCCTTTGAAAGAGCATGCATAACATTACTAATGAAAGTAATTTAGGTTTCATATTGGTTTTTTTATATATATATTTTAGACATAAATTTAATTATTTATTGTATAGTGGGCAGTTTTATTGTATACCACTAGATGTGTGTTAAGTTTCCCATTGGGATTCCAAACACAGCCAGATAGGAATTTCCTTGTGTTAATTTATTAATTTGCAAGCTTTTACAGAGCATCTGCATGACATCAAATAAATTAATCTGACTCTTTCTTTGGCTTTTATTATATTTATGTCTATATGCATATCAATAGAACTGTCAAGATGTAATTGTGTATAAAATTGTATCAGATTTTATTTGTTTTTCCATGGCATCTGAGTAATAAATCTAAATTATATGTAGCCAAATTGCTTATCAGTAAAAGATAATTTAGGAGCACAGAACAAAGCAAATGTAGGGCATCACACAAGAAGTGTAAAACTGAAGTATATTTTTGCCAAAACCTAGCTTACTTAAAACAACCAAATCACTTGGAAGATACAAACCACATTCATTTGGCATGCAAACAACTATGAAGTACTGCAGCCTCCTAGCAAAGCACGGGCAGCTTGCTGAGCAGCCCTGAACAAAAGCTGACCTACAGCTTATATACCCTTAGCCCACAATATTTCAAGGACAAAACAAAGAAAAAAACATAAATGCAATGCAAATTACAGCATGGCGTTGGAACGTTGCTGGTAAACCCATCTGGCTGACCTTATTATTATTTATCTCTTCTTACTATGTCAGCATGCTAATTATACTACTCCTTAAATATGGTCATTGAATACAAACTATTTGGTTTATTGGACCACCGGGTCCTGCTCATTCCTCTCCATGTTGCCTGCCACTCCGGGATGAATTCAGCTTGCTATGAATAGCAAGCATTACAATAGCATTTTATGCAGTTTCCATGTATGCAGCTGACATCTTATACTAGGGCTGTCAAACTCGCGGCCTGCAGGCTGGAAGCCCACATCCAGTTTAGCAAAGGGGGAAAAAGTCACAATACGTCACATGACGAAACCTGATGATGTGAGTTTGACACCCCTATCTTACACGGTTGAACAGAGCTTGTAAGTGTGTATACAGGTACCTTGTGCCACCACAATGTTATATATCTTTCCAGGAATATTTCATTCAGTTATTTCTGTAGGATTGGTTCTTTTGGGGGGGCAGGGGGGGGACACATGAGGCTATCACTTTCTCTAAGAGATCAAAACGGTTGGTGACTTATGTTATTCTATGTGAATAAAGTTGATTTGTTCCCTTTCAAATTTGATTAATGTTGGGGCAGATCACAGGCATGTAATTTGAACAGCTCTTCGTCTTGAGGGTGATGATTCATGTTTGGCTTCTAGATCTGAAGAAAATATGGAAAGATGGGTGCTATCACCAGCTTGCTTGCCCCTCCTGGCTAATTAAAGCCTTGTTGGTAGGAAGGATTGTATTCTTCCTCATGCTTAAATGAGGCAGTTATTAGATGACTATTCTAGAACATCATTTGACCTTGGACATCTGTCCTGCAATTATAGGCTGACTGCAAACATTCAGTTTTCTTCAAAAAACACTTGATGCTCCAGAGACAATTTCAAATAAATAAATAGGAAAGCATACAGAACATAGTTTTTGAAATTTACTCCAAACCTTTACTAGCAGAGGCCATAGCAGGCATTGGTATTTTCAAATCCGGTTTGGTAAAGATGGTGGAAAAGGGACTTAAAATCAATGGAAAAGGACTCACAATTACTCAGAGTGAGTAAAGATAGTGGAGAATGGTCTGACATGAATGGAAGGGTATATGTTTATTCAGTTACAGCTTGTCTACATCTGTAACATAGCGGATTTTAGCAGGTTCTGACCAGTTCTGGAGAACCGGTAGCAGAAATTTTCAGTAGTGCAGAGAATCGGTAGTAAAAATTCTGACTGGCCCCACCCCATCTCTTCTCTGCCTCCCAAGTCCCAGCTGATTGGGAAAAAATGGGGATTTTGCAGTAACCTTCCACTGGATTGGAGAGGTAATGGAGATTTTACAGTATCCTTCCCCTGCCATGCCCACCAAGCCACACCCACCAAGCCACACCCACAGAACCAGCAGTAAAAAAAAATTAAAACCCACCACTGATCTGTAACCATACCTGAGCTGATCAGATTTAGTAATAGATCCAATTTCTGGTTATGTCCTGCTTTAATAGGTGCTGTTTGATAGGATAATCTTGAAAAGTGTCCAGAAATTCTAATCAGTGCACATGTCTTTTAGCAGACTTTTAACTGATTTTAATATTAACATCACCTTTAAACTTTTTTGTTTTGCCTTCTTAACTACCTTGACTAATCAAGTGTTTCTGCCTTGAGCATAAAGGTGGGATTTAACTTGAATAAATAAGCACATTAGCAATTGGTAACATGAGAAGTTGGGCAGAAATAATAAAATTACCCATCTCCAATTCAATGTACTTATTTCCTAATTGAGGGAAAATATAAAATATTGTAATTTATCTCTATGAATCTCCTTCAGCATTTCAGCATTCATATAAGAAAAGCATGCATTTCTTGGCTTCTGCAAAACTTTAGCTAAAATGAATGCTTTACCTTAGATTGATATCCGTGTGAAAATAGTAATATGGCTGGACAGACTATGCTGACATTCAACTGCCTACATTTATAGATGCACTTTATAGATATAAATATCTCCAGGTAGATAAGAGAGATGCAGCCATAAAAGCTAACTATAAATGGAGGAAAAAAGTAATATAGTTACAAGAAATGGAACATTTTGTAAGGACCAGATTCAAAAACAGAAGAATTCTCAAAGACGTCCAGATAGAAGAAAATACTATATTTATCAGTAACCTTTTCAGAAATATACAGGAAAGTTTTACTGTATACCACATTTATCAAGAATGTAAGATTCTGGGTTTTTGTTTAATGTCAGCCATCTTTTGTCAACTGAGTTATCACCTACGTCAGTTATAGATGTAGATATAGATACACATACACTATATATACATGCCTTCATTAGTCATAGTCTTACCTTTAATCAGATATATTTTTCACTGTCAACCTGCTCAAACAGCTCTGCTTATTCTGAATTTTATTATTATTCTGCAGTTCTGACAATCAAGAAGAAGAAATTAAATCACTTTTTAATCTAATGCTTTAGAGCATTATAGGCAGCAGCTTGTGTTCAGATTATTTAATCCAATCTTCATTTAATTTCAATAATTGTTGTCCAGGAAGGTTAAAGTTGTCCTTTAAAATGAGAGTTATTCAATCCGGATTGCTATATCATTGTATGCTTTGGGCTTGCTAATAGCTCTAATAGGCAGATAAATTATTTTGACTCCTTTCTGGATGCCTACTCAAATTGCATGATATTACAAATAGTTTACCACAGCCTTTGTCAAAAGCTATTTTGGCATCCTTGCAGGGCATCAGAATAATCATTTTTTGTTTTCCATTCCTTGCCTGGTTCCTTTTCAGCTTTGTTGTTCTCGTACCATGTCAACCTTCTTGTTAGTCTGAAGAATGAGTAGTATTTCAAGAACCTGGGAGCTGGCAAAAACTGCTGCCTTTATATATATATTTTTTCTAATAAATGTAAGTGTGCCTATCATGAGAAAATATATTATTTAAGCAGATGTGGTTGTGTTAATATCCTTTCTGTGATTTCTCAATCTTCTTAAAAGTTGCCCCTCATAGGCTGTAAACAGTAAGCAGATGACTGATTCATTACATATGGACTTTCCACAGATACTTACATCCTAGAATTGCAGGCACAAACTTGACTGAAGTGCCACTCTGCATCACATTTATTTCATGAGGCAGCCATTTTAAAATCAATATTGTTTAGAAATATTACCCATTTCTGATCCTTCCTAAGAGATACTCTGGGGTTCTACATATTTTATTGTGCTTTCTTCCATCTTGAGTCCTCTTGAGTCATCTTGAGTCCTCCAATTTAGCCACTTTTGCTTTACAAGTCTTTTCCTGACAACTTCAGATCCAATAGATTTTGTTAATGTTTTCTTTTGGTACTTTAAATGCCCAGTGCTTTCAAAACAACTCATTTCAACTGCTCCTTGAATTCATATAGATACTAGAACAATATCTCCCCAGTTTATTCCAGGTGGTTGTTCCAAGTCTTGTTTCAAAGCATATTTGGGACGCAGGAGGATAAGAACACAAATGTTCTAAGTGATGAGCAGAAGTCTCTTTACATATTATATTCAGGGATGCTATTCAGCAGGTTCTGACAAGTTCTGGAGAACTGGTAACGGAAATTTTGAGTAGTTCGGAGAACAAACAAATACCACCTCTGGCTGGCCCCAGAGTGGGATGGGAATGGAGTTTTTGCAATATCCTTCCCCCAGGAATGGGGAAGGAATGGGATTTTGCAGTATCCTTCCCCTGCCACACCTGCCAAGCCACACCCACCAAGCCACACCATGCCCACTGAGCCACGCCCACAGAACCAGTAGTAAAAAAAATGAATTCAACCATTGACTATATTCATATTGTGACACCATCCTGGAAAGGCTGTTAAGTTTCAGGGAGTGAAATAATGAGGGGAATGTTCCCTGACAAGAATGGAGTAGGACCTTTTGTAATTTTTTTAAATAAAAAAATATATATTTATACCTTTTCACTCGATTACTCTGTGAGGGAATGTGTAAGCAGCCCAGAGGTGGAATATAAGCCCCGTAAATAAATAATCATACACCACAGAAGGCATGTGCAAAAAGATGAGAAGGCCAAAGATCACAAGGCAGACCCAAAAGAAGATCATCAAAGACACATTACAAAAACATCAAATAATAATGGTAGAGGCTGCCAGAAATACATGAACCAGAATTTTGTAACTCACTTGACACCCAAAGAACATAAACAAACAAACAAATAAATAAATAAATATAAAATCAATCAATCAATCAATCAATCAATCAATCAATCAATAAAGCAATAGCAATAAGCACTTTATTTTATATATCATTTCACAGTGCTTTACAGCCTCTCTAAGCAGTTTACAGAGTCAGCATATTGCCCCCAACAATCTGGGTCCTCATTTTACCTCAGAAGGATGAAAGGCTGAGTTAACCTTCAAACTGGTGAGATTTGAAGTGCCAAATTGCAGTCAGCTGGCAGTCAACAGAAGTATTGCACTCTAACCACTGCACCACCACAGCTCATATGTTTGTATTTTCTAGATAGAAACTATTGATAAATATAAGTACCAATACCTACAAATCTCCAAACTGGAGTGTGTGTCAGCATTCCAGAAAACCTTCGCCGAAGAAAAACCTCCGATGCAAACATCTCTCAAAAGTTTCTTTTATTTGGACAAGTAAACTGGCACATCTGGGAAAACCGAATCTGAGAGTTCCGGGTTTTCCCATAGGATATCAAAAACCCCATAACCATCTCCCCCCTCCTCAGATGGTCACAAGGTTCAATCATCATATAGTCCTTCTTGACACCACTCCTTCTCCAGATGCAGGATTGACCTGACCTTGACCGTCTTGCAGAATGCTATTATGGCTAATATCTCCTTCTACCAATTCCCCACTCCTACTTTCCCACGGCAGAGAAAGTGGCAATTTGGAAGCCTCCTTATATGGCTTCCAAGACTGACAGGGTGAGTGTTTTGCATATTTCAAGAAACAACAACATCTGGCTATGGGGACACATCTTATATGGCATCTTCTCCCACTTGCTGCTTTGAAGAGCATTTCCCTCCTAGAGAAACCAGCCGCAAGATCTTGTGACTGCTCACAATTAGAGGCCTCTGATTGTATGGTACCATCAGAGTATTATCATTTATAATCTGGTACTTCAACTTTCCCAAAGGGAGTAATTTATACAAAGACATTTTACAAGTGCTTCAGAACAGTGGAAAGTGAGTTGACATTCCCCATCTTCTATTCTATGATTCTCCCATTAGAATTGGGTGCAATGGAAGTGCCTGATGCACAAGCTTTTTCATATTATGTCACTTTGCTATGAAGATCTCTACTAACATTTCAAAAATAATTGTTTTCTCTCTCTTTTTTTTAACTTTGCTCCTTCTTCTCACAGAAGTCTAAGGAATCGTGATATATATATATATATTTAACATTCTTCCCACCTTCGCTTTCCTTTGCAGCATGAACACTTGCGCAAATCACTCAAATGAAAATTGTACTCTGAATGGGTGATATCTGTGCCTATAGACTGCTAAAACAAGAACTAGGCACTATAAAAGTGTCACATAATACCTTTAATGGAAAACCTAAGTGGAAATTAAGTGGTGGTTTGTTTTCAATACGGACTGAGTTTACAGTGTCTAAAAATCTACAATCATATTTCATTATCTTGGAGTGAATCTAATCGGATTTCTTTTTCTTTCTGATATTCTGAGACCAGGTAACTTTTAAATCACTTTCTTTACAGTTTTTTCTTTGTTTGTTTTAATGAACTAATGTAAATGAGCCAAACTGACAAAGAATAGAAATTGCAGCAACCTCAGCAATAAATGTCTGTGAGTTTTTCTGCACAATAAAAGGTTGTCCTCTTGATACTCTACACACTTTGCATGTGGTAGTGCAAAAAGTTTGGAAGAAATGCTCCAGGCCTAATGTGAACACAGCATTTTCCTACCATTCTTTAAAGCAACCAGTCTTTTTTTGTTATTTCTATGAGAATTTGGTAAAAAAAAGTCACTATTGCTTTAAGCAATCCATTCATTCCACATTTTGCATTTAATCTGATAATTTTACAAAAAGGCAAGACATTGCTATAAAGGGGTATCAAGCCACCATCTCCATTTTGTGGTTCAGCCATGCCTCTGTCACATGATGTGGCATAAAATGAAGTGGAAACTCCAGATATTCTACACTAGCAGCTGGGAGAAAAAAGATGGTAAAAGAATAGCCTGCTGACATTTTTCCCAAGTTGTAATGATGGTGGTAGGTTATGGTAATGGCAGGGCTAGGGAGGAAGGTGGAAGGTATACTTCTGCAGAGGAAAGGATGCAGAGAGTTGACTGCCTCAATGGGAGTCTAGCAGGAGATAGAAGAGAGTGTCCTAGGGGCAGAAAAAAAATCCCTTAACTTACGCATATTGGTATCTATGGAGATTCTCAGTCATGGTTGTCCCAAAGGTGCTTTTTCAAAAGGCAACTGGACTTTGTTTTTCCTTGAAGACTTTTGCTTCTCATCCAAGAAGGCTTCTTCAATTCTGTCTGAAGAAGTTTTAGTCAGAACTGAAGAAGCTTCCTGGATGAGAAGTGAAAGTCTTAGGAAAAACAAAGTCCACTTGCCTTTTGAAAAAGCATCTTTGGGGCAAGCATATAACTATAATTGTCTGGTTTGGTTCTGCAATCCGGCAAGACAGACACAGACTTCAGAGGATAATTAGAACTGCAGAAAAAAAACATTTACTACCAACCTGCCTTCCATTGAGGACCTGTATACTACATGAGTTAAAAAGAGGACTGTAAAAATATTTATAGACCCCTCGCATCCTGGACATAAATTGTTTCAACTCCTACCCTCAAAACAATGCTATAGAGTTCTGCACACCAAAACAAGTAGACATAAGAACAGTCTTTCCCTGAACGCCATCACTCTGTTAAATAAATAATTCCCTCAACACTGTCAAACTATTTACTGAGGCTGCATTACTATTACTATTAGTCTTCTCATCGTTCCTATCATCCATCTCCTCCCACTTATGACTGCATGACTGTAACTTTGTTGCTTGTATCCTTATGATTTATATTGATAAAGATTGTTTCCTAGTATGATTTGATTGCTTATTTGTACCTATGACTATCATTAAGTGCTGTGCCTTATGAGTCTTGACAAATGTATCTTTTTATGTACAATGAGAGCATATGCACTAAAGACAAATTCCTTGTGTGTCCAATCACACTTGGCCAATAAAGAATTCTATTCTATTCTTGGACTCCATCCTCATCCTTAGGCATTCCCTTAAAAAATCCTGAAACTCACATGCAGACTAGTCCTTCCTAAAAGAGAAAGGGAAGATAGAGTTCCATAAATTTTATCCATTCTCCCTTGTCTATGCAGGAAATTTGTAAAGGTTTACAAAAAGCCAATTAATCCACATTAATCTCAGGTGGAATCTGTAGGTATCTGTACATTTGTCTGATTGTATAAATATTGGATCTATTGTTATTTGGGATCCATTAATCCAGAAACATATAGCATTATTAACCAAGAGACAGGGAGGTTGGCAAAGCAAAGTGGAATGGGCCAGCATTTTCTACATAGCATTTCAAATTAGCGGCATTCTTGGAAAATAAAAAATGAGGGGAAACTGCATCGCAATGCTTTGGTTGGCCTTCCTGAATGGGCCAGGTATTTGGATGGAGCATCTAATTCACAACACACACACACACACACACACACACACACACAATATGACTATCCTTGTGGGTAACCAGAGATTGCCCACTTCATGTTGTCCACTTCAAAACGGACATAACAGGCCACAAAGGATGCCTGCTTCCAATCCCTGCTAATATAGACCTATGAAACGGTCCTGGTGAAATATACATATGACTGTTCAAAAATACCAGCCAACTGTATGTTGAAAGATCAGCTTCCGTGTTTCCATGGAAAAGCTTGGGGGAAAAAAAGCTTCAAAACCATTTGGCACAAAATATATGTGACATTTCCTGTCATTGCTCCTGAGTGCTCAAGACACAGCATCGCTTGGAGTTTCTGCAGACCAAATAGCATAGCCAGAATATGATTGAAATGCATTTGTGCAAGGGAGAAAATGAGCTTGACTCAAGGTAATGAAGGGGAAAAGGTTTAAGAGAGAGACAGAGAGACAGAGAGAGAAAATTTTGCCCAATTGAAGTAGTAGGGACTAAATTGAAGAAAGCAAATGTATATATTTCAGAGTGGAAATTATGTAAGTCTGCCTGGTCTGAACGGATGCAGGATTTTTCCACTACAGTCATAATCATGCTCTATGAGTATCCACCTATCCGTATCATTAAGTAGGAGGACAGAAATGTCTGTAGAGCAGACCAAATAAGGATCACTATTTTCAAGGAAAGACAGTTAAGCAAGAGAAAACCATAATAAAAATGTGTGCTGTAAGAAAGTTGTTGGCTGGGAAGTTACTGCTATGTTGAGCACAGATAACAAAATGTCCTTGAAATTCTTAGGAGAGGAAGCGAAGGCCAGCTTCACTTTGCTATAGTTTCTCAGCCACGTTTTCATTATGTCTTTAAAAAGAAAAAGTGGGGGGGGAGGGGGAAACCCTGGATTTCCTAGCAATTATTGCCACATGTAGGATTGTTAGTAGTACTGAGTTTGCTACTAACATTAGGGAAGTCCCAGTACAAAAGCTTGGAAACTCACTTAGCTTTTTAGAATTTGTTTCCAGGAGAGAAGAGCAGGACATTGTCCAGTTTGCATTTATGTGCCACATATCTTCTCCATCTAATGCTGACAACTGCCAATGTGTGTGTCTCAAATCCTGTTCTTGTTTTACCTCTAGAATGGAAGCAGCAGCATGATCTACCTTACAGGAAACCACTGCAGTACAAAATTTAATATTTCTAATCTAATCTTTCCTGCAGTTAAGAAATAATAATAATAATAATAATAATAATAATAATAATAATAATAATAATATACAGTGCTATTTCATACTATATCTGGGGGCTGTCACATCTAGAAAACAAAAGTATTTTAATTTGGAAAGAAGAACTGTGATTGATATGCATATAACTACATCCCAAATCATTATAGAGAACAAACAATCCAGAAAAGGCCGTTCCAAAAGTGGTTTTTCAAGAAGCAACTGGATTTTTAAATTTTTCTTTGAAGATGTTTTGCTTCTCATCCAAGAAGCGAAACATCTTCAAAGAAAAACCAGAAAGTCCAGTTGCCTCTTGAAAAAGCACTTTTGGGACAACCATGACCTGGACGACTGAGAAACTCCACTGAAAAATCCAGAAAAGGCTTCTTTTCTTTCTAGATGCAGCTTCTTTGAATTGTCCTACACTGATTCTCCAAGGTATTTGATGATGGTGATGACAGTGATGATGGTGATGGTACACCAGGAAGATTTTAGACTAAAGAGTATGAATTAAAGAGGTGGGGAGAAGAGCTACAAAGTTCTAGGATGTTTTGGGTCCCTTCAAACTCTTGCGATGAATGCAATCCAGTAACAACTGGAATGCACTAGGTGGCTTACTGATGATTTAAACTTTCTCTTCCTATGTGCTGTGATTCCAAAGGTGCTTTTACTCAAGAGGTAACTGGACTTTCTGGTTTTTTGGTTTTTTTTGAAGATGTTTCACTTCTTATCCAAGAAGCTTCTTCAGCTGTTGGCTGAAGAAGCTTCTTGGATGAAAAGCGAAACGTCTTCAAAGAAAAACCAGACAGTCCAGTTGCCTATTGGAAAAAAAAGCACCTTTGGGACAACCATGACCTGGATGACTGAGACTCTCCATTGATATGTGCTGTGATCTTGATCTAGATCCTTCCATATAAAGAGGCTGGTGGAGAGAGAAGCACACAATGAGTTGTACTTAATGCCAGTAACATTCTGTTTGCATTCTGATGGAAAACTCTCACACTCGTTATCTGAATGACAAAAATAGAGGGAGATCAGTACCAAAGCAATTAGTAACAAACTATTCCTTAAATAGTTTATTAAAATCAAGTTGTTTTCTTCAGAAATCCCAACTATTTCATTTTTGTTTTGTTTTGTTTCAAGCAGTAGTAGTGAATTATTCTAATCTTCCTTGATCTCCTTTCAGCACAGATGCATATTTAAACCTGCCAGCCTTCTCACTAGGAGGCTGCTATATTCCTAAAGCTAATCTCCAGTTTTCCTGCTTTTAAAAGTCTTAACTACAGTTTTTCTCATTCCTATGCAGCATTGAACAATAATAAGTCAATAAAGATTTGCAAACCTTGTAGCTTCCCTGTCCAAAATCTGAGCTTCTTACCTCACACCTGAAATTTTGCCAGCATACCAAGCTAATGCCATCTATTTGTTCATAGTTAGCAGTGTTGCTATTAATTGCAGTTTAATCTCCTTAGGTCAAACTAAAAGTCTACTTTCTGGATCAGACTTTTAGAAGTGGAATAATTTTAAAATCCATTTTTTTTTTTTACTCTTTAAGAAGAAAAATACAAAGCTCGAAGTTTGCTTCGACATATATTTAGAGATGTGATTCCAAGGTCAGAAAAATGGAGTTCTGCCTTTCTGGATTTAAGGATGGGTGGTATAAGCATAGAAATGAGGTACATAAAGAAAACCAAAATCTTTAGGATTCTCCCTAATATTGAGAAGTGAACTTCATGTTCCTGTAGGTGAGTATTACTGTATTAAAAATAAGATGATTATATTAATAACTTAAAAAAAAAGTTACTGAGTTATAGCTGTCAAGAATAAAATGAATCACTTTCAGAGATAGCAGAAAGAAAATGAGGTGGAGCAAATGAATTGAGCATTAAAGAATTCTTTAAAGTACTCTTTAAAAAAAATGGTACAATGAAGAAAGGTTATCCAAGAGACTAAAATAAAGAAAAATGGAAGAAGACCACTTTCCCTAACAATACGTGGACTTCTTCCTTTGGGAAAGCTTCTTACGGGCAATAGACAAGGAACAGCAATCCTCCAAATGCCATCTAAAAGTGTTTGCTATATAAAGTATTTCAGAGGATCTGGAAATACCTTTCTTCCAGTTTTCTTTTTTTTATCGTATAATATTACTCAGAGTGAGGGGGGAGAAGGGTAAAAGCAAAACAAAGTCAGAATGCTTTAAAATGATTTTTCTATTGAATTATTTATTCAGTCAAGAATATTCTTCATTAAAATAAAGAAATGACTTTCCTGTTCTCTAATGAACAAATTCAGTACTGCAGGTTATTTAATAGTATAATAGGCTCTAGTTTTAAATAATGGGGAGAGGAGGCATGAGAATAAGTCACAGAAAGCATTTGGATACATAATTTATTTACAGAATTTATATTAATGGTGTGTATGTATGTATACTGTGTTTCCCCGAAAATAAGATCCTGTCTTATATTTTTTTGAACCCTGAAATAAGCGCTTGGCCTTATTGCCGTGTGCTCAAAAGCCCAAATATCAGGGGATGTCTTATTTTGGGGGAAACATATATATTTCTCTCCTGGTATTTCAAGTCTTTATCAATTCATTCTCTTTTTCGTCCTATTCATCTTTGTTCTCCTTGGGGTATCTTAATGAAAATAAATAAATAAGCAGCTTGAGATATATATTCCATTGTATAAGCATCTGCATGCTAGTTTTTCGATGTCCTGCTGTTAAAAATAAAACAGAACAAGAATCTCATCTAAGATAAATCTTATAACCCAATTATGAAAAGATGTGCTTATTGTGCTTTACTAATTTTTTAATCCGTACTTTGCAGTTTCAGATCACTGGTGTTCTAACTACCCTAATGCCTATAACACACAGCAAGTCAGAAAATAAACATGGATTTTTTTAAAAAAATAATAATATATCATTTAGAGCAGTGTTTCTCAACCTTGGCCACTGGAAGATGTGTGGACTTCAACTCCCAGAATTCCCCAGCCAGC